>JASEVX010000004.1:33819139-34106636 GCA_031761405.1 Serripes groenlandicus
TGTAAAAGTATAGAAACATCTATAAATGTGTCAAAATGCATGTTAACTAATGTATAGTATATGTTGCAGAACACTTTCACACATACAACAGACGACTATAAATCTATGTAAAAGTATAAAAATATCTATAAATGAAACTTTAATTATATAAAACAATTATGGCATAATTAGAAATTATTTACAATAAACAATTCACATTCCCCCCAATAGCCTTTCCCCATTTCAGACACATTTTGACTAGTCTTCAACAGACGAATAATAATAAACAAATTAAAATCACTATATACATATATAGTTATGTCAGTGTAATAGGTAAACTACTTTATAAGAGATTTCTCTTAACCCTTTCCAACATATAACAAGTCTGCAGCAGACGGCTCTTAATGCAGGAACAATATGGAAATCTCTGCAAATTACTATTTTGGAAACATGTAGGTAAAACTAATGAACACATCAATTGATGAAATTATAATGATTAAATCCGATTCAAATTATTGCGGCAAAAGTAGGATTTTCTCATCATAATTTTCCACACTTTAGCCAAGATCTATTTAAAGTCATCTGCTTAAGATTTCTTGTATGAGGGAAAGGGATAAATCAAAGAATAATTATTGAAAAAACGGTTTAAACCGTTGTGGCAAAAGGTGAACTTGCTTACGATAATAATACTGTAGGCATATTACTACATAATTCCGCATATTTTGCATTAAATAATAGAAATAAATCCCGTTTCTTCAATAGTGTTATCACATAATATATTTGGTTATTTATACGAATCATGTTTATCATTCGTGAGTTAAATTGAAGATCTCTGGATAAAAGCTTTACTCATTTTTCAAAAACACTTCTGAACTGTATGCATTTCTGCCTTTATGTTAACACAATTTGCAATTATGCAACTTCGTTGTTACTACCCAAAAAAGTGCATCAGGTGAGCAGCTTTTCCTCACTTATACCAGTGGTACCGTCCACTTCCAGTGCTATAATGTCTCATACATTTCAAGAAGAAGTAATTAAGGGGGTCTGTATTAGACATTCATACTCTTGTTTTTGTTTCAAGACTTAAAAAGTATGTCAATGCTATATATTCCGTATCTATACATTTGGATTCCAACACTATCTGTGATTTAAATATCAGTTGTTGTATGTATACACATCTCAATAGTAATCAATTCATCTACATGTATTTAAAAATAAAAACGAGTTATATAATTTATTTTGTAAAGTATGTCTTTAAGTCAAATTATGACAAACTTTATCTACCATTAGTGATAAATAAGTATACACCAATCACTTAAGAGTAAATCACTTCGCCGTGGCCAGGTGGTCAGTGTAATGTTTTGTGTGTGTCCGTACATATGTACGTACACCACTTTGAGTAACTAATGAATCACTAATGTGATATGGAATATAATCAATAACAACACAGATGTGGAGTATACGATATATAATTAGAACTGCCTAAAACAATGCTGCTGAGAGTATTTATGTAAACAGCATGCGCGTTAATCAAGCGTGTATATAAAGTCTGTTTCATTAAAGTATTACAAACAATGTTACATGTTCCTCTTTTTTTTAAAAAAGCATAAATTTTATCAATTTTGTTTTCAAAGAAATGCAATGTTAAAATATTCTGGTTTATAATTCCGGTACACAGATGATAAACGTTAACTGTTAACTGATAGCACATGACAGTTTATTTACAGTTAATTAGAGACCCATTCTTTATCAAAATATTTCGGGTTTGCCTTACAAACACTACCTGCTCTTGTCACAAAGGGGTCAACTGGGGGTGTGTTCTTGGGGAAATTGGAATATCAATTTGGCCTTTTTGGGGTTCCATAGGGGTTTGTTCAGCGAATATATTTGGCTCAAATTCCTTAATTTCCGGGAAGATTTCTTTAGTTTTTGTTAAAACCTGTCTATTCCTTCTATAAATTCCGCCGTTTTTCGTTAGCACGGAATGTTTATTGTGAATTTTTGTAACTTTCGCCGGCACCCAAGTTTTTCCAATTTTTACTCTTACATTTTCGTTCAATTTCAAAGGCGGTAATGATGTCTTAGCTGATCGGTCATAGTAGAGTTTTTGTTTGTCTTTCAATTTGGTTATTTTGTTTTTCACCAAATTTGGGTCAACAGTTTTAGGTCTTAGTTGCTTGTCAGTTGTCGGTAAAATCGATTTTGTTCTTCTACCAAACAATAATTGGCAAGGACTATATCCAGGTGTATTTCTGTATTCTAAAATTGCAAGATAGGGGTCTGTCCCGCTGTCCTTAGCTTTTTGAAACAACCGTTTAACAGTTTTAACTGTAGCTTCTGCTAAACCATTGCTGTTACTTTTTAATGGACTGGATGTAACATTTGTGAAATTTCATTGTCTTGCAAAATCTGCAAAAGATTCTGATGCATACTGTCCACCGTTATCACTCATAAATTTATCACAAATCCCATGAGTTGCAAAATGTACCTTCAATTTATTAATAACCGTGGAACTGCGAGTGTCCGGTAACGAGTCAACTTCAAAATACCTGCTGTAATAATCGACTGTCACCATATAATCTTTCCCGTCAAAATGAAATAGGTCTGATGCAATACTTTGCCAAGGGCGTGTTGGTATTTCGTGTGACGTGAGGGGCTCTTTGGGGTTAGAATGTCTATGTTTCATGCATATTGCACAGCTAAAAATATAGTCTGTGATATGTTTACTCATACCTGGCCAAAACATAACGTCTCTAGCCCTATTGAGAGATTTCTGTGTCCCAAAATGACCAGTATGGACAATTTTAATCATTTCTTGGCGTAAAGATTTGGGAAAAATTATCGTCTGTCCTCGAAATATCAGGTCATTTGCGCATGAGAGTTCACCGCGGTGATTAAAGAAGTCAGTGACCATCGGATCACATTCTTTGATATTTTGAGGAAACCCGTCGAGTATAGTCCGTTTCAATGTTTGTAACTGTGAGTCATTCATAATTTCATTTTTTACAGACTCAAGTCGTTTGTCGGTTATGAATAGACTTTGCAATATTGTGTGAATATGCAAATCTAAGCCTTCAATTTCCTGTGTCATTTGCATAGGTTGTCTGGATAATAGGTCAGCAATAGGAACTGATTTTCCACTGACAAATTGTACATCAAGGTCGTACTTTTGTAATTGTAGCATCATACGTTGAAGTCTTGGTGGGGCTGCATACAGAGGTTTTTTCATGATTGATGATAATGGTTTGTGGTCAGAGTCTACAATAACATGTCTGCCATACACATATTGATGAAACCTTGTACAACCGAATAAGATCGCAAGCATCTCTTTTTCGATTTGGGCATAGCCAACTTCGGTTTGCGTCAGTGTCTTACTTGCGTAACAAACGGTCGTCCGTTTTGTAAGATCGCGGCTCCCGTTCCATATAAACTACTACCACACTCAAGCGTGAGTGGTTTGGTATTATCAAAATACGCTAACACGGGACTAGAAGTAATAACCTGGTTCATTTTCTCAAACGCGTCTGTTTGAGCTGGATCCCAAACGAACTCTACGTCTTTTTTCATCAAAGAGCGTAACGGATTGGTAATATCTGCCAGATTCGGCGGGAATTTCTGTAGATAGTTTACCATGCCTAAAACGTTTTTCAGTTGCGCACGATTCTGAGCCGTGTCTAGCTTGCATATTGCCTCATTTTTTTCCGGATCAGGTTTTAACCCATCTGCTGTTATCACATGTCCAAATCAAATCGCCAATGGCACTGTATAGTGGCGATCGTATGGAAAATCCTGCAAAGTAACAAGCAGTATATCGGTGTAGGGCTTGCGATGACT
Organism: Serripes groenlandicus; assembly: GCA_031761405.1. Lineage (NCBI taxonomy): Eukaryota > Metazoa > Mollusca > Bivalvia > Cardiida > Cardiidae > Serripes > Serripes groenlandicus. Next base: position 33,822,953 of record JASEVX010000004.1, read on the forward strand.
CTAGTGCGGGTAAATTTGAGAATGTATCAACCCTGCATCTTTTGACAGTAGAATAATGTTAGTTTGCCAGAATGTTGTCTTGGTGATTTTTAGTTACGTTCTGAGATAGACTACCGTTTTAGCTCATTAGAATGGCTTTTTGTAATCTAAATTGTTCGGGTAATCACATGTTCATCACCAGGTCGCTGGGCCATATTAAGATAACATATTTTGTACACTTTAGAAATGACTAAATTATCAAGAAAGGAGAGAAAACAGTATCCATTAGTTTGGTGTTTGTTTCAATGATGTCCGATATTAAACAGGTCTGTTCAATTTAGTCCCTTCACATTGCATGATTGACTGAGGGTTGTCAGAGACATATAAACACAGTATATTTATATGTATCTGAAGTTGTCAAACTGCTTCGAAAAATGTGAGTGCAAAAACAAACACAAACATGCTCAAAAAGCACAATTTCACTATTTGCCAAACTGTTTAATTTATAAAAAATATAGGCATATATTATAATGCTCGATCTCCAAACTAAATTAGGCTACACTTTCAGCATTGATTGCTTATTGACTCTAAAACGTGCAGACGTGTATACATAACGTGTGTACACACTGACATCGTGTGTCTTTTAAACCTTTGTAAACCAGCCTTATCATCTAGACGCTTTCATATATTTAAACAACTACAAAATAAAGCGTTTATAATATTGAGATAACCAGTCTCGCACGCTATTTATAGAACCTTTTGGAATTTCCAGATTTGAGTATCATCAGAGTTATTTGCAAGGCAGATAGAACGCGCAATGATATTTATTATCTGCCCAATCATGACGAAGATCATATTTACATATTTTAACTCTATGTAGATAATGTCTCGATAAAACTCAAATATTAGTAACAATCCGGTACCAAAGTAGCACTGACATAATTATTATTTATCACGTCTCTGCATCAATAATGGAACTATAACGGATGTGAGTAAATTAGTTTGCAGTAAGGAAAACAAATATCAACCGATTGTTCAAAACCGACTATGTAAATATTTTTCGTTGTTGTTGTTTCTGTTAGCATTGTGGCGATTGTCAAACCAATCGCCACAAAAATGGCACCTCGGTTAGTCCGATTAGACATTTGTCTGGATTGAATTGTATGCCCTTATCGCGTGCGCGCATGAGCACTTGTCGCAAATTGTAATCATGCTCTTGTCGGAAGCATCCATAAACCAGCAAATCGTCGACAAGGCCTGTAAAACCTGATAATACTTCAAAGACTTCATCAATTTTACGTTGGAATATATCTTGCGAGCTAGATATTCCGAAATGTAATCGCAAATACCTGTAGCGACCAAAAGGTGTACTGAACGTGGTTAGATAAGATGATTGTTCGTCCAGTCTTATCGACCAATAAGCGTGGCTTATGTCTAGCATACTGAAATGTGTCGCGCCATTCAGTCGTGATGTAACATCGTCTAATGTTGACATATGATAAAGAGGTCTGCGTATAGCCTTTACCTTGCCTCGAACGGAAAGCATGTTGCCGGTATATGAGGTCAACCTATTGTCTGGGGCCTCAAGTGGGTGACTTATTGAAAGGGTTTTGTAGTACTGGAATGGTATAACATTTACAGAACTACCTGTATCAATTTTGAATTGTATAGGTGTTTTGGAAGGGCCAACATTTAATGTGACAAGAGCTCGATCTGTAAGGCTTACCTTATCAACGTATAAATTTCCACAATTCTCATTTGCATTTTTATCAAATAATGTATCTATGTAAAATTCACTTTCATATTTTTGTATTGAATTTTGATCAGTAATTTCATTGACATTGTTTGATCTACACATGACCTTCCAATGGTTTGATTTGTTACACTTGTGACACGTTGAACCCCCCTAGCCGGGCACGATGTATGTCCGGTTTTATGATTTGTGTATCCACAATTTCCACATTTCGGTAGTCTTGCATCCTTGTAGGCGTGTTGATACCCGTCCTTTTGTGCAGTCGCGTGTTTGAATCTCGACCCACTGATGTTGGACTGGCTAGTCTTTTGCTGTCGTCGTTTCGATTTAACTGCGTTGACGCTGCTGTCTTCTGCCATTGATTTAAGTTGCTGCTGTGAATACTCACAGCTTTGCGCAATTTGGACAGCTTTGTCATAAGTCAGTTCTGCCCCTACATTTATTAGTTTTTCACGAACCTTGGTCGAATTGGTTCCGAATACAATTCTATCACGAAGCATCTCCTCCATGTTATGAAAGTTGCAATCCCTTGCACATAGTCTCAGTCTTGTGATGAATTGATCTATAGAATCAGTGCCTTGTACCTCGTTGAAGAACTTATAACGGGCGAATATGGGATTCAACTTGGGCTGGACGTGCGCTTTAAATTTGTCATAAAACGTCTTGAGTTTTTTGGCATCATCGGCTGAGATCCCCGTTCATGTAGCCTGTATGTCTCTCCCTTCATCTCCGACCCATATCAGGAGATATGAAACTTGTTCTTCCTCGGATTTGTCCTTTAATGGACCACTGAACATTAACTGCACGTGACGTTGAAACTTGTCCCAAGCTTCAGGTAAATTTGTATCGTTCCATTTCATTTGTGGAGTTGACATACCAACTAACTCCATTGTTGGTGTTTGTATTTTCCACTGATTTATAAAAATGCACAAAATTAAAAATCCAAATTTATTTTCGTAGCGTAAGTTGTAAACGTAAATTAATCAATAATATTACGTAATTATCCGTGCACTTCTGACACCATGTAATGTTTTGTGTGTGTCCGTACATATGTACGTACACCACGTTGAGTAACTAATGAATCACTAATGTGATATGGAATATAATCAATAACAACACAGATGTGGAGTATACGATATATAATTAGAACTGCCTAAAACAATGCTGCTGAGAGTATTTATGTAAACGGCATGCGCGTTAATCAAGCGTGTATATAAAGTCTGTTTCATTAAACTATTACAAACAATATTACAGTCAGCGTCAGAGATTTAGAATGTCCGGTCATGTATGAGTGCCGATGAACAAGGCACCTTTTTCTAGCATAGTACTGAATTTTTACCCTGGGAATATGAATAAGTGAACGGCCGTCGTTATTTAATTGACGTAAAATTTCAAACCCCAATAAAACAAAACATCTGAAACGCAATGCTAAACCACACCCCTTTAACTCTGTACATGAGACTGAACGTTTATAACCTTAACCCTTTCCTAAATAAATCACCCTTTTCGCGAACGATTTGTGAAACCAAATTAAACAATAAAACCTAACATATTTGACAATTTATATGCAAAAATGTGGAAACTCTCTATGCATATAAGTATAGGCTATGTGTTGAATATGGTTTATCACATTGCAACACTAATGAACATATTCCCCATTTGCCACAATTATTTCAAATTTCGTCTGCTGCATTCGTTTGGAAATGGGAAAGGATTGACAAACATTGTTAAAAGATAGTAGTTAACATATGAGATGTAAGTTCGAAGCAAGCAAAATTAGTTTAAAATAATTTTAGATTTACAATATTTTTATTTTCATAATGAATGTATATTCCTTTTTTTCTTTTTTTTCTTCTTATTTTATTTATTTTATTTTCTTTTATAGAGTTTATTTATCTGGATTGTTTCATCAGCATTACAACTGAATCACTGGTGACAGGATCAATGAACTTATATATTATGCCGTGATAAGAATGTAACTGGAAATTTATTATATAACGAGCTCATTAGCGACATCAATCATGAGTCTGTCTTGAGAAAGGTTCTTGGAATGTACCCTAACACATATATTCATTGTACCCAATATGTTTACAGGTTATGCCACTCATATGTCGCAGCTGTTTGCAGGCATGTTGGCCTATTCGACATATATCCTTAAATGTCAGTACCAATTACTATACATAAGAGAAGCATTTGATCGGATACCCATATCATATCCGATCAAATGTTTACTCTTATAACCAAGAAAATAATATGCCATAATGTGTGATTGTATGAAGAAAGATAACATGTCAGCTTGGATGAAAGAAATATGTCTCCATTTTTTCTTTTGTTGAATTGTTATATTCATAACTTGTATTTATTTGGATGTAAAGAAATCTCCAAATACATGGGGGAAATAAAGTAAACAAACAAACAAATTTGAATCAAATCAATAACTCATGAACTATGCAACCTCATAAGAAATTCAAAAGTGGTCTACTGTATACAAGTATGTGGGAGAATCGTCTGCTTCTAGCATGAGTGAGATATGTATTGATATTCTTAACATTATAAGTTAAATTTTAAAGACAGGAGAAGTCATCAAAAACAGGATAAATGCTCTCTTTTAACCATTCTCATTTATAACTTTTTCACAAAATATGTTCTACTGCAGATGCGTCAAATATCATTTGGATAATGGAATAATAGAAAGTGGGTGGGTATGGGCGGTTAATGTTTACAAATCTTAAATGGTCAATAGTATTACGCTTAAATACAATTTTACAGAGGGTCCAACAATTTCTTTAAGGATCAATCTTTTACTGGAACACTTGCTCTTATTTCACTGCTAAGATGCTTGTTTCTGTTTCGCAATTGCAATTGTTTGCGGATAAATACCAACATAATCCTGCTCCTACTCCTAGTTCGATCATCTGATCTTCCAATAAGAGGTCACTGTATCTGAATAAAAGTTTTCCTAAATAATCCCAATAAGTTTATCCAGAAATCTAAAACTATCAAGCAAAAAAACATTAATTATAGTTCGTATATGGATTCCAGAGACTAGTGTTAAATTAACTTCTGGACGGCTAATCGGTTTATTTAAGCAGATAACATCTGCCCTGAGATACGAAAGCCTATTAGGACCATCTGAGAAAAACAATATATCGTTATGTCGTAATAACGCGAAAAAAGGCGTTATAATGCGAAACAAGAGTGCCAGTGCCGCCACAATATACGCCGCCACAAAATATAAAGATCAAGATTGGTCCTTTTAATTATTGCTTTTAACATGTCTGTATACATAAGCTCAAAATGAAGTCTGTGAGACCAGTTAACTTAGCTGGAAGAGACAGGGACCCGAGATCATGGTTGCCTGGGTAGTAGGTTCGATCCCTGCAGGGGCAGCCGGGTGTTTCCTTGAGCAAAACAGTTTATTCACACTTGTTCAGAGTTGAAAGTCTTACTCTGCTTACCAGCCTAGCTGACTTTGGTATTAACTAAAGAAAAAAGGATACATATAAACAGAGATAGAACCCTATAGAGGCTTCCAATATGAAAGTAGGTCAAATGGCAGTGTCGATATGTATCCTTTTTTCCTTCTGAGCATAACTCTTGCAAAAATCACTCTACCGGATAATCCCTGCTTTATACACTTCTACCTGTTTGGAAACTTGAGTTGCGTTCTCATGTGAATATGCTATAGAGACCAAGTTTCGAAAGGCATAACTATTGCAAAAATTGCTAAACCGGAAAATCCCTGCTTCATGCACATCTACCTATTATAGTTATGATATTGACCAAGTTTTGAAAAGATTCAGTCAGAAACGTAGGAAGAGTTGCGTTCACAAGCCGCAATATCAATCAGCTACAGAGGGACATAAATCTTGCACAAATCAATGAACCGGAAAATCGCCGCTTCATGCACATCTACCCATTATAGTCATGACATTGACCAAGTTTTGAAAAGATTCGGTCAGAAACATAGGAAGAGTTGCGTTCACAAGGCTGCAATATCAATCAGCTACAGAGACTAAGTTTCAAGGGACAAAAATCTTGCAAAAATCAATGAATTGGAAAATTGCCGCTTCATGCACATCTACCCATTATAGTCATGACATTGACCAAGTTTTGAAAAGATTCGGTCAGAAACATAGGAAGAGTTGCGTTCACAAGGCTGCAATACCAATCAGCTACAGAGACTAAGTTTCAAGGGACAAAAATCTTGCAAAAATCAATGAATTGGAAAATCGCCGCTTCATGCACATCTACCCATTATAGTCATGACATTGACTAAGTTTTGAAAAGATTCGGTCAGAAACATAGGAGGAGTTGCGTTCACAAGGCTGCAATATCAATCAGCTACAGAGACTAAGTTACAAGGGACATAAATCTTGCAAATATCAATGAACCGGAAAATCGCCGGTGTATAAGGGTGGTTGGTGGGCTTTAGGAAAAACACGCACCCCACAAGTACTCTCTCATGCGGGCGGACGGACGGACGGACGGACAGACGGAGAAGATGACGCCAATATAAGACCGCCTCCGGCGGCGTATAAAAATGCGAAGTAACGCGAAACAATGCGAAGTAACGCGAAACAAGGCATAATAACGCAAAGTAAAGGCGTAATAATGCGAAGTAAGGCGTAGTTACGCGAATAAAGGCATTATAACGCGAAAAAAAGGCGTAATAACGCGAAATTAAAGGCGTATTAATGCTAATAAAAAGCGTTACGCGAAATAAACGCGAAATAACGCGAAAATAAACGCGTAATAACTCGAAAATAAACGCGTAATAACGCTAAACAAAGGCGTATTAATGCTAATAAAAGGCGTTATAACGCGAAAGAAAGGCGTGGTAACGCGAAAATAAAGTCGTAATAACGCGGGAAAAGGGCGTTATAACGCGAAATAAAGGCGTAATAACGCGAAATAAAGTCGTTATAACGCCTTTTTAGCTATATATATAAATCGATTAATGCTTTGAAGACTCTTTTTCAACCATGGATCTACGACCCAGATCAACCAATTCGCTATGTTTTTTCATTGGCTGAGCTACGATTTACGACCCAGATCAACCAACTCGCTATGTCTTTTGAGTGGTTCAGCTACGATCTACGACCCAGATCAACCAATACGCCATGTTTTTCTCAGTGGCTGAGCTACGATCGACGACCCAGATCAACCAACTCGCTATGTTTTTATATTGGCTCACCTACGATCTACGACCCAGATCAACCAATTCGAATTTTTATTTCAGTGGCTGAGCTACTATCTAAGACCCAGATCAAACAATTTTCTATTTTTGTCAGTGGCTGAGCTACGATCTACGACCAAGATCAACCAATTAGCTATGTGTTTTGAGTGGTTGAACTACGATCTATGTCCCGTATCAACCAATTCGCTATGTTTTTTCATTGACTTAGCTACGATCTACGACCCAGATCAACTAACTAAGTATGTTTTTTCATTGGCTGAGCTAAGATTTACGAGCCAGATCAGCCAATCCGCTATGTGATTTGAGTGGCTGACCTACAACCCAGACCAACCAATTCGCTATGTGTTTTGAGTGGTTGAGCTACAATTTACGACCCAGATCAGCCAATACGCCATGTGTTTTCATTGGCTGAGCTACGATATACGACCCAGATCAACCAATGCGCAATGTTTTTTTCATTAGCTGAGCTACGATCTACGACCCAGAACAACCAATTCGCTATATGGGTTTTCAGTGGCTGAGCTATGATCTACGATCCAGATAACCAATTCGCTATTATTTTACAATGGCTGAGCTACGATATACGACCGAAATCAACCAATTAGATGGTCCTAATAGGCTTTCGTACTGAGATAATGCGAAAAGGTCATAAATTATTTGTAATGGCCAATGTATACTGTGAATCTAACAGTACATCCGAGATAAGACACACACTACACCAGTGAGCCGTTTTAGTAACATATTTTTGCACCAATGTTATGCAAAGTAGTTGTGGAAGCTTGTGAGGCGTGATTGTTCATTCTATAAAGGGTCCAATTAATTGAAGCTTTAATGGACTAAGTTTCTAAATTTATATATTTGAGCGAACGTTTTATTTAGTATGAATAAAGGCTGGACAAGAGTAAGATACCGAACGACGATTAATTGAAAAAACAACCGGACAGTTAGTGTGAATTTTAGTAAATTTTAATAATACGCTGAAATTTAAAACTTGTCATTCAATAAGCAGTTTCTCAATTTTCCACAATTTTTTCTCTATTAAATAATTATACTTTCATTTATAGAGATTTTCAACATTTTTGTCAAGATATTTTTCCAAAGTTGTCTGCTTTCAATATTTTGTATGTGGGAAATGGTTAATTAAATTCAAACCTTTCTCCAGCAGCTTGGACAACTGCAACACAAACTTTCTAACGCAATGCAAGAAAAGGAGAAACTGCACAAAAAAACCTTTTCCTCAAATAAACAACATTTGATGCCTTTTTAAAAACTTTGTGAGAAAAGAAGTATTTTCTCATTCAGAGCAATCCGCTTTTTCTAAATAAATTTCAATTCTATATCAATCTATTTATTCAGATGTTTTTATTTTATTTGTCTAATATATCTAAAGGAGGCAACATATAACATACTTTATAAGATGACATATTATGATAGGTCATATGCAGGGATCATAAATAACCATTTCCCTGTTTCTACAACAAATCTCGGCATACGACTTTTAAAACATTGAAGCATACCCAAAATCTTCATTAATGAAAGTGTTATCAGTTAATTATCGAAAACCGTGTGGCATAATGTGAAACAGCTTATAATGAGCAATTTCTCCTTTTGTCACAATGCTTTCAAAAGTTGTCTGCTGCAGAGGCATCGTATAGCTTCTGAATGTTGAAAAACTATACAAAGGAATAACAGGAAATTACTTTTCACAAAGAATACAGGAGTCATACTACCACAAAACAATGCAATATCAACCCTTTCCCACTTGCAGCACCTGGCACGTCTGGAGCAAAATTTCTTCTTTTACTGTCAACACAAATCAATTATTCAGGGCCTCCGCTGTCGGTCTCCAAATATTATTATTGAAAACATTGTGGCAATGGCAAAAAAAGCAACAACGTATTCAGAATATTAAATTGGTTTTTAAACACGCCTGAACCTATACTTCCTATTTTTAATAAGTTTCCTCTTTGGTGGAGCATTTTTTAGGGCAATATTACCCGTCGTCTTCTGTTGGCGGGAAGAGCTGCACCTCCTTCTGTTTAACAACTTTTTTTTTATTAACTCGAACACCAACATGAAGTTCTTACGTTCATAGACAGGCTTAACTGTCCACTCTCCAGTTAGTTTTGAAAATGCCTGCCCATAAATCTTTTCACCACATGAATCTCTTCTCTGTTGTCAACCCAGGATATGTATATATATAGCGAATATTACCTTCGTCATATTGTATAACTTCAAATGAACAGCTGCGCTATTGGTGACATATATAAATAAAATAAAGCAAGTACAAAAAACATGATACCCATGCTGGACTTAACATTGAATACAAAGACAAAAAATTCAAATTAAGCCTGTATTTCTAAATAATACACGTACAATATTTTTACTAAATATTTGTAGATTTCACATTTGGAACATATGAAGAGGCCGATACCTTTATAAGTCAACTTGAAGACCGTGATGGTCTAAGATTTGTGAAAGTAAGAAGTTTCAAGAAGAAAGTTAAAGGTAAACTTTGGGATGCTTGTTATCAATTTCCGAAGTTGAATCTTCCTTAGTCAGAATTCTTATCACGGGTAAATTTTTAACAAATTCCATGTGTCAAATATTCAAGTGTTGATATGTTCTATTATAAATTCACGTTGAGTATGCTTTATATTTACAAAACAAACTCACATTGTATGGTATGTTTATTCACTACGTGACACTCATAGTATTGATTACCATATATCAGCTGACATTTAATGTGTAAGGGCCAGACAGGAGGTGTACCCTTATCAGCGAAACAATGCCGTTAACGTTGTGATACACATTTCTGATTGTATTTTCACAACTAAAAACTTCAGCGTTTGTCATTGTGCCATTCATTTGACACATTTCGTTAAAGTCATTTAAAGCATAAAGTGTATCACTGTCTGATTTTTAGTAAAACAAATTGAGAATTTAAAAATATTAAATATCATATGTGCTGCGTTTAATAATAAATTGCTAATGAATTGATAATAAATTGTCTGCACATAATATGTCTAATCTTTGAGCATATATTTTGTTCTGTTTTATTCACCCTAACAATGCTACTTCTTAAGTTTAAACGAACTGGTCATTACGAAAGACTATGAAACATATTGTACATTTGTATGGCGTATATACTGCAACGAATTACTGTTAGATGAAGATATAAGAATAATCCAACGTCCAATCACGATATGTGTTTATATGTCATGTATATGTGTATGATACATGTATTGAAACATATATTCTTTGGTGACTTATAACTCCATGAGGTCAGGTGTACTTTATCAAAAAGTTATTGTTTCATTATGAATATATATTATAAGTGCTTAACGCATGTCTCAATAATAAACAATTTACTGAATTAACGCCAAATTCGGGTTAAAACTATAACCGAAAAAGGTTTATATTGGATCTGGTTAAGCGGTGTATGACACGTAAAAGTTCTTGGCGTTTTATATTTTAAAAAAAAACTAAAAATTGTTTAGCATTCCTTCGCAATGATAATACTGTTCACTGTTCTCATACGAGAGCGTATTGCCGGTAATCGTAATTTGAGAATTATTATATCTCACATTGTCATATTATTCTAGGCTCGTTGACTATGCATTATGTATATACTTATCATGCATTATGTTTGTAGAACTGAAATAAATAAAAGTAATTGTATTTCTTTGTCGTTCAAATTGTTTTGGTCTGACGAATAAACTATGAAAATATCATGCACAATTGCATTCCACAAACTTAACAATCACATGCGTAAAAGTTATCATGAATGATATAACTAACAAAAATCATTTTTACAGCAATTGATCACAACTAATTTAGTTGTGTTGATGGCTTCAGTTAAGCCAATGGCGTAAAAGAAATTTCATTTTTATCGTTCATATAAACACATTTATTGAACTAAATAATTGACATTATAAGGTTGTTTTACTAATTAAAATATATATTTTATTAACATAATCCCCAGAATTATCCAACTTGGAACACCAAAAGATATTTGTGAAGGACAGGGGCGAAATATGGCCGACAGAATGTGGTGGTCATCCTTTTGTGAGTGTCAGCACTGAAGTCAGAAATTGCATGTTTGGGCCACAAAGACAAGAAAAAAACGAAGGTTATTATTTATCATCATCACCATCATTTAGACCAGAGCAATAGTCTCATATCTGAATAAATGAGAGTAATTGCGTTTACGAATCCTTCTGTCGCGTGTAGCGCTTGTGCGTAGCGTTTCTTATTTAAGAAAGCATCATAAATCGATAATGACGACAGAAAAGTAGCACCGCTTTTTGTTTCATTTCATGGAGTTTTACACCACTTTCAAGACTTATCTATTACCCGCGCTGTACACATATGTACAGCGCGCACAATCACAGACACAATCGCGAGTTACATTCTTAGAACTGTACCACAGCAAACAGTAAACCTGTTTATAATGGTGTTTCTCTACAAAAATTGTTTTTTTTTTATTTAATATCAACATATTTTACTCTTCTCTCATCAATTCTTCGAGTTATTTACTTTCAGGACAGGACAAATGTTACCCATTTTTAAAAATCGATCGACCAGACCCGGGCTTAACTCGGCAACCGTGTTTAACTACACGTAATCCATGTTTGACGAGATACCTGTATGTTATATAAGTTATATAAGTTTATAAAGTGATGTCCTGTTCTCCATTTTTTCCGTCATTTTAACAGGATCATTCAGACCATGCCTTTGAAAAAACCAAAACTATCATACAAGAAAGCAAGAAAAAGGGGTGCACGGCTAGACTTATAATAAGAAGTATTATTACATTTCCAGATTATAAGGTGAGTTTAAAATATGACACATGATAGTCAAAATTTGTAATTATCTTTGTTGATTCAGCTACCACGCGATATACTGTTGATAGTAACGTTAAACAAGTGATTGTTAAACTCAGAAATAAGTTTTACCTGACGTTAACGTTGTAGTTTACATTTAACATTTGTGGGAACGAAGTTTAATCAAAAGTCGGAAAGAGAATGTACTTCATATTAAGAATATAAGAAAATAAAACAAAATATACATTGAATTTCCACGCAAAAAAGGAATACATTTAGTTATAATATACTGTACTACTCTAATCTATTCGTAATTGGTTTTGCATAAGTCTTCTATGAACGAATATACTAACTTTACTAGTTCATTTATGCTTACAAATTGAAGGGAGTGATATTACTCTTGAACGCGAGTTAGTGGTGTTGTTCATACAATTAAAACAAATGGCATGCCGTTTAACTATTAATTCGGTTTAAAGATATCTCTGTTAAATAGATAGATATCCTTCTACATTTACTCATATTGAGAGATATCTGGATAAGTTAGATATATTACTGATGTACGCAAGTTAGTTGTGTTGTATACTCATTCAAAACATATGGCAAGCCGTTTTACTACTTATTCGATTTATTGGATAATTTTTTATTGATATCTCGATAAATATAGAGATGTTATTATAACAGAGACAATAACTCAATAACTAGGACAGATATTTCTCAAACATGAGCAAATGTAGAGAGATATCTCTCTATCTTTCAGAGATATCTCTCTATATTTTAGAGATATATCTGTAAGATAAAGAGATATCTTCATATTTAAGATATGTATTTATGTTAGAGAGATATCTCAGTCAACAAAATCAAACGCGGTTTATTGTATTCATTAGTCAAATCAAACGCGGTTATTTGTATTCATTCAGCGGAAGACAAGCCCCGGTAGCTCAGTCTGAAGCGATGCGGGCCATCACTCCAGGATGTGACTTCAATTCCCAGCTCGGAAAACATTTGACAAGATGTTTGAAAAAAAACCACCACATAATGCGTTAAACGCCATTTGTCTTCCACCAATAGGCGAGATATCTCTCTCTAATCTAAAGAGATATCTCTCTAAAATTAGAATGATATCTCTGTAAGATTAAGTGATATCTGTCCTAACATAGAGAGATATCTCTCTGAGCTAGATATATATATATGTGTGTAAGATATCTCACTGTCTTAAGGAGATTTCTCTCTAATTAATATATATCTTCTAAAAAGCAAGATATCTCTTAATAGAGAGAAGTCACTCTATTTTATAGATATCTCTCAAACGAATAAATATTAAAACGGCTTGCCATATAGTAAACAATCATGTTTTACATTTTAAAATAATCCCTTTAATTCTGAAACAGGTGAATACCAATAACAAGAAAGGAAGAAGTGGCCTGATCGCGAAACTCCGAAGCGAATTTGATGTAAAAACAAGGCAGGAATTTAAAGTTATGCTGAGGGTAACCGGTGGACATATACATCATCTAATCGGAGAGGTTAATGGTTTATCTAATTTATATTATCAAACAATAGTTCGTTCGTTCGTTCGTGTGTTCTTACGTTTGTTATTGTGTGCAATCATGTCAAATTCAATATCTATATGTCAGTAAAGTGAAAATATGAGTCCCAAGACCGACTGAGTATTTATCAGATTATCTGTAATAGTCTTAGAAATAGTGCATAAAAACTGATTACACCATGTATTTTAAGCTGATGAATTGAAGTGTTCGTATTAAATACTGTCCATGTACCATACCTATAATGATGCTATGTGCCTTTCAGGATGCAGACTTTTCAATGCCGATCGACTAAAAAATTACAGACTACATAAGTGGGTTAGTTGAGGGAGGCGTTCAAAATGTAAATGACATAGAAAGTAGAGTGAAGGAGTTATCTTCGTCGTTTTCGACGAGACCAACTAATAGGAGATACAACCCCAGTAAGAAACAAGTTTACAATGCAATTTACCACAAGAAGAATACAATTAGGTACTATTATCGACAAGTGTCCAAACATTTTTTTTAATATTTAGTTGATCATAATTAATATAATATCATTTTTTAAACTTATATGGTACAGGTGGAAACATATATGTTAGAGAAATATTTGTCAATTGTAATCTCACATGTTCTATTCCGTAGGACATCACGTAGACTTAAATCATAATGTGGTGGTGGGTTTTTTAAATTTCGTATCAGATAACTGTTAAACATTATCCAAATAACGTTATATACTTTAGAGTAAATTCCGACTTCATTATTGTTATTCTCTGAACATTAGGTTAAAATGAACATAAGCTTTTATAAAAATGTATCTTAATTATGTTTCTTATACTTAAAAGATGATACGTTAAAGATGAACTAGTTTCTATTGGTTGTGTACGTAGTGGAACTGAAAGCTTGTAAGAGTGAAGATAAAGCATATTTCAGATCTCCGTAAGTTTATGGCAAAATTGACAACTAAATTACTTCATGCAGGCTAATAAGTCTTTAGTTTTATGCATCATTCCATGGTTATTTCTTTCACTTATTTTAACCAAAAACCATATCAGCAAGATAATTATGTTATTATATAATAATGTAAGAGTTCTACCGTCACCTTTAATATTTGCTTTATTCATGTGTGTTATTAATGTATACATACCAAATGGTGGTTTAATAACATTAAAACAAAACTATGTGCATTTTCACCAGCAAATTTTACCAAAGATTAATACGAAAAAAAAACATGAATAGTTTTTTTCGGTTATAGTTAACAGGTGTGAGGTTTTTTTTTTTTTTTTTTTTTCAATAACCCATGAAGCTTTCTGAAATGAAACTGGAAAAATCCATGGGGGCCGCCATTTTGGATATGTATAAAAGGCAGACGTAAAACACAGATTGAAAATTATTGTCGTCTTTTTAACCATTTTTTTTTTAAATCGGTATTTTGGGTATGTATAAAATGAGCAGAAAAACACGGATTGAAAATTATTGTCGTCTTTTCAATCATTTTTTTTTTAAATCGGTATTTTGGGTATGTATAAAATGAGCAGAAAAACACGGATTGAAAATTATTGTCGTCTTTTTAATCATTTTTTTTTAAAATAGATATTTAAGATCATTAAAATGCTGTGTTATGTGAGAATAAACATTTGTACGAAAAGTTAAAAATAAATGGAAATCGGTAAGAAATATGTTTTCCCGTTCGTAAAAAAACCGACAGCATTAACCTTCTACGCCCGAACCTAAATTTTGACTGTATCGTAGCCAAAGAAGGACGTGACGTCATTTCCGTTACACTTCATCTTAGCGTAACGTCAATAGAGCGACGTCGTTTCCCGCAAAAAAAGTGGTATCAACATGAAAGACCCCAAATTCCTATACATGAGCTATTGCCTCACTCATTCAAAGTATAATTATTTATCAAACATTGTGGCAAAAGGATAACTTTTTCATAAGGAGCAATTGTTCTTTTGGTGACAATCTTTTCCTAAATCGTCTGTTGCATAGGCCTCAGAAACTGTCTCTAATAGGGAAAGGGTTTAGCAGAAATGTGACCCCTTACATAATTTGTTCCAGTCATATTGACTGGTTGAAAAAGGTAGTCGCCAGATGGCATCAGAAAAGGGCTGATCTATTTGCTTCTTTACCATAATGCAGGTGATCAATTAAGGATCGTCTTGGCCCTCATGTTTTAACCTCGTTCATTATAAATGTATTCCTTGATTTTCTGAAAGTTTTTACTTTATTATTTTCTGTTCGTAATAATAGACGACAGCAATACGAACTCCAAATATGTTTTGATAATGCAAGAAACATGACATTAACATTATTATTGTCTAGTCAATTACTTATACATCCTTTTTGTAAGGCCAAAGTATGTTCTTTAATTTTTGTTTATAATTATCTTGCGTTTTTTCGTAAATAGGTAGCACCTATAGATATATTAAAACGGGAAAGTGTCAGTTCTCACGCAAAATGAGAAAATATGAAAATGAAAAAGAATCCTACAGAAGTACAGTGATAGTGTTGTACTTCTTGATTCCACTTACAACACAAGTCGTTATGATGTACCACTATACATGATGGCTGTCCAGACAGGTGTTGGTTTTGTGGTGGTAGGAGCATTTATAATGGGTCGAGATACGTCTGCTCTGATAAAAGAGGGCATTGAAGTGTTGCAATCCTGGAACCCATCCTGGAGGCCAAATACATTTTTAACATATTATGACGTAAAGGAAAACAGTGCAATTGAGGAGGTTTTCAGAGGTACGAAAAATCCTTATATACAAATTTTACTCAGCAATTTTGTCATTTGTCAAATTACCGAATCTTCCGTTTTATTTGTAAATACAATGATATGAGTAATATGAAATGAAACTAAATGTCCATATGCAGCATTGTACTAGGACACGGTATTGAAATAATGTTCGTGTAACTTAGGAAGTCTAAATATTATTTAGATGCGAAAATACTTCAACATAATTATTATAAAGAAAAGTTATTTTTGGAATTCATATTTACATATTTCCAATTTACAGGAGCCCATGTATATTTATGCAGTTTCCATGTGAAACAATCGTGGAAGAGATGGCTTAACGCAAATAAAAGTATGTCCACTAAAGACAAGGAAGTCATTATGGAAAAGTACGTACGTTACCTCCTAGCAGATGTATACAGGGTTCATACACAACAGTAAATGAATCATAGTTTTATTCGGAAAGAAAATACATGGAAATAATTTCCAAATATTTGTTTGTGTTTTTGTGAAATAACGTAGATTTTATTTTGCATACATTTATAGAGTAAACAGGTATGAGGTATTGAAAGATTTATTTCATATTAATGATTTTATTTTACATACATTTACATTACAATCATATACATGCATCATATCACAAGCATACAAAGTTCATTGTGAACGACATACCTAATTATCATCCATAGTAATGAACATTATTGCCATATAATTGATGGATTTTTGTGGCGATTGGTTTGACAATCGCCACAGCTAACAGAAACAACAACAACAAAAAATATTTATATAGTCGGTTTTGAAAAGTCGGTTGATATTTATTTTCCTTACTGCAAACTAATTTACTCACATCCGTTATAGTTCCATCATTGATGCAGAGATGCGATTAATAATAAATAATAATTATGTCAGTGCTACTTTTGTACCGGATTGTTACTAATATTTGAGTTTTATATCGAGACATTATCTACATAGAGTTAAAATATGTAAAGATTATCTTCGTCATGATTGGGCAGATAATAAATATCATTGCGCGTTCTATCTGCCTTGCAAATAACTTTGATGATTTTCAAATCTGGAAATTCCAAAAGGTTCTATAAATAGCTCGCGAGACTGGTGTTCTTAAATCTCAATATTATAAACGCTTTATTTTGTAGTTGTTTAAATATATGAAAGCGTCTAGATGATAAGACTGGTTTACAAAGGTTTAAATGACACAAGATGTCAGTGTGTACACACGTTATGTATACACGTCTGCACGTTCTAGAGTCAATTAACAATCAATGCTAAAAGTGTAGCCTAATTTAGTTTGGAGATCGAGCATTATAATATATGCCTATATTTTTATAAATTGAACAGTTTGGCAAATAGTGAAATTGTGCTTTTTGTGCATGTTTTGTGTTTGTTATTGCACTCAAATTGTTCGAAGCAGTTTAACAACCTCAGAGACATATAAATACATGTACACTGTGTTTATATGTCTCTGACAACCCTCAATCATGCAATGTGAAGGGACTAAATTGAACAGACCTGTTTAATATCGGACATCATTGAAACAAACACCAAACTAATGGATACTGTTTTCTGTCCTTTCTTGATAATTTTGTCATTTCTAAAGTGTACGAACTATTTTATCTTAATATGGCCTAGCGACCTGGTGATGAGCATGTGATTACCCGAACAATTTAGATTACAAAAAGCCATTCTAATGAGCTAAAACGTTAGTCTATCAAGAACCAACTAGATTTTTCTTAAATTTGGAATGGCCTAATTTTGAACACATCATGACCAGTTTCAGAACGTAACTAAATAAAAGCACTGCAGTGCTGACGGCCTGGGGGCTGCTGGAAGGTTGGAGAAGTAGGGGAAATGTGAAAGGAAATAACAATATTTTAGTATTTGAAAGACAACGACAACCGTCCCAATAACTTGCAAAAACTGTATAAACGCTTTTTTTTTTGCTTAAATAGTTCGTCAGGAAACACTGGAAATGAATTGTTTAACCTTCTTTTTTAATCCCAAAGAAAATACATGAAAGTGTAATGGATGAATATAGTTGAAAACATCATGGTAAAAGGATAAGTTAAATGAATTTATTCTCTTGTCACAATGCTTTCGAAAGCCGTTTACTGCAAATGCGTAAACATGCTTTGTTTGGTGAAAATGTGTCTGCGAGCATGTAAGGTCACCTAATCATAAATGAACTTCATGAAATTCATGCAACACCTGTATTTCCGCCCCCCCCCCCCCCCCCTCCCCACCCCCACTACCCCCTCCCCCAGAAATAAACCACGTCATACAAATACGAATTTGAAGTCCCGTCAACCAGCTAAGATTTATGTAAGCCTACGCAGCCTGATCAGGATCATTTTTGCTCGCCATCTAGTCACACAAGTGTTTGTGACTCCAAAGGAAAGAAACAATGACTTTATAAAAATGTTTTAAACTTGAATGTAACTGTCTTTGATTTAAGGAGGTTGGTTTTCATTTGACGTGACAAATCTACCCGTGGAAATTTCAGCACAAAGGAATAAGTCCGCTATTTGTTTTGGCGGAGCCTGCGTTATTAGGAATGTAGTAACTCCGAACAATGGTTTATTTATTATGTTGACTCTAGGACAGGCAATATGACGATAACGGTGATCGGTTAAATTAATCACATTTCATCAAAAACTTATCTTAGATGATTTGTATTTATGCTGCAAATAAACCAGACGTATCTTTTTTCAGATAAACAGATCATCGTTTTTATATTTCACACCCAAAAGAAGGAAAAAAGAATTACATTGTGTTTGCAACAAACCTAATGATGGAAGGTACATATTATTTCCCGACAAATCTTGCATTTACATAATTGAACAATTTGTTTTTGTGTCATTAACATTTAATATACAATCATAATCATAATCAGAATATTTTATTGACTCAAACTTTACAAAGTTTATGGTCATTTACAAATATACAAGAAATATATATATATATATATGTGTGTGTGTGTGTGTGTGTGTGTGTATCAAGGAAAGAATGGTCTCAATATAGTTTTGGAGGACAAACTGCTTTGTCATATTAGAAGCTGTAACAGGGAATAGCCAACTATACCATGCAGATGAATATGTAGTAACAGACATATGGCATCCCATATCACTGTATTTACATACACATACGCATGCTGCCACATATCGTATTATCATATACAAACATTGTCAAAGACGTACAGAAACAAAAGTATACCATGTACATGCGTATCTATATTTAATCGTTGTCTCTAGTGTATAGTTTGGTAAAGAAAGAAAATTAAACAAATCAACATACATACAATACATATATATTAAAGCATGTGTACCATTGTTGCGTTTATGAAACGAAAAAGTAATAAGTTTACAAAGGTTGATAAGGTCGCCACTATTATTGGTTTTTAAAAACTCAAATAACATTAACATATTTGGATTTTTCCAATATTTCTTTTTAAAAATTTGAATCTAAGATCTAAATAATATGGACAGTGCAGCATTAAAAGGAATTCATCTTCCATATAGCCCATTTGGCAGTACGCGCATACACGTTCGTGGCGATCTACTCTTTCACATGCAAACCTACCGGTAGTTATTCGTAACTTATACAGAAAGGTCTAAAAGTCATTAATCTGTTTAATGAATAATGAAAGTGAAAAAGTTGAAATGAAGTATAAGTCATTCGATAAAAGTTATATTTGAAAGGAAAACATTATTGTTCTTGATCTAAACATTAAATTGAATAAGCCTTAATTAGACAAGACTAAGAATGCACTTTGGAATTATTGATAATTTATAGATAAACTTGAATTGAGAATAATTGATTAATACATTGCAGAAAATACTGGCAATGCGAGTCATGTCGAATGTGGTTTCACCCTTCGTGCATTGGCTTTGAGGATTGTGAAGAGCCTGATGAATATTTTTGCAGCTCGTGTAATGTGAGTTTCTAATTTTGGTAAAATAAATCACCATTATTGTAATCACAAGTTAGGACTTCAAATAGTTTACACTAGCAGACCTGTTATTGCAACAATTTAATTGACGTGACTTAGTCAATATATTCCACCAGAGAGACTACATGTTAAAACTTACGCGTTTTGTGATTTAATAGTTTTTGATATGTTGTATAGGAATGTGTACATAACATATGATCATGATATAATTAACCATACATACACTGTTAACGTATAAGGCGTTACAACTTATAATAATTTGAAATGTTCAGTTAATACCATGCTGGTAATACTATGTCAAAGAGATGCTTTGAAAATGGCTTGGTTTTTTTGTCCAGATAAGCGTTGACTTTATCTATCTTTTGTTTCCGAACCTATATAAAGTATTGTTTTATTTGTGATATAAAAAAAAAATGCGCATTTTAGTTAACTTATACTCAATGTTTAGACATGGTATATAAACCGCATATTATAATTAAAGGCATCTGCTGGTAGTTATAAAACTTTCACCCGAGGTAGAAATAATTCCTTAATCAGCTCTAGGCACCTTTATGTTTGCCCGAAAGAATAACTGTTATTTTTATCTCTATAAATGTTGACTGTGTGATAAAATGCATTCAATTCTTTAATTTAAAAAGAGGAAAGAAAAAATGATGAACAAATTACGAAGCAAAAAGATGAAAATATCGACATGAACAAACCAGGTAATACAAACGACAACAGGGAATATCAATTCAATTTTAAAATACGTCGTACTACCAATATAATATTATCAAGGATATCAACTTTGATTTTTACAAACAGGACCCATATTATGAAAATATGTGTGAAAATATATTGACTTCGGAATCATTAATGCATCAATGGGATCAGTGCAATCAGGGTCTTTCAAATAGTACTATTTGAAAGACCCTGCTGCAATTGAACATAGATATATACAGTACCTTCGTGAAAGTTCGTATAACCCAGTCTCGCTTAATACACCAAACCACGAAAATTCAAGATTGCACGTTTATTGTCTACCTATTTGTAAGTGCAGATGGTACTTATTGCGACACATGGTGTTAATGGCATTGTCTTGTAGGAAAAGGTACACTCTCTCTTCTCTGTCTCAATGAATTGTGTATTTACTATTTTTGTTCATTAAAGTCAAATTATTGTAATATTTATAGATGTTGTCCAAGGAGATCAAACACGAATCTCATTTATTGACGACGATTTCATTGACAGTCAGGTAAGTTTAGAGAAATTTTCTTTCATAATTTGTTAACGCAACTTTAAATTAATTTATCATGGCATTATTGTAAACTTGTACATGAATACCAGTATGTCTCGGTAGACGGCGTATGTAAGTAAATAAAAACAAAACTATGCGTGTGCGAGTATGGCATGCTGTTTAAAGTATCAGTGCAATAATTAACAAAGGTGAGAACATAATTAATAAAGCAAGTACATAGATTTTAATTGACACTCATCCGGAAAACTACAATCTTTACTCAGTTTATGAAAATATGACTATATTTCAACAAATAAAGTGTTTGACTCATGTTCTTATGTAAACTGTTGACTGTAAAAGTTATTTATACAACTTTTAATGAAATAAAAAAGAGAAGAAGGAAACACTGTTTCTTCCTTTTTGTAAAAAAAATCTGCATCCGAAATATTTATCTACCGATTTAATTAGTTTAAATTTCAAAATAAAAGATAAAAACAAACAAGAAGGCCATGATGGCCATAGTTTGCTCACCTTAATTATACAATGTACTGCAATGTAAAACACACCAAGAAAATTATTCTGAATGCAACCTCCAGTGTTAACAAGATTTTTCTTCATTTGGCCTAGTAATCTATATATTTTTTACCTGATATTACCTATATTCCAACATGGACTACATATGCGGCCTCCGGAGTTTGAACAATATTTTCGTTTATTGACCTTGTTTCTGACCCAATATGACCCATATTCGAACTTAACTTAGATATAAATCAGACAAACATTCTGAAAATATTTCAAGCTGCTGAAGCAAAACATTCGGCATCTAGACTGTTAACAAGATTTTCCTTCAACTTGACATAGTGACCTACTTTTTGACCCAACATAACCCATGTTCGAACTTGACTTACATATCATCAAGACCATTATTCTGATAAAGTTTCAACATGCTCAAGTTCAAAATGGCAGTATCCACAGTGATAACAAGATTTTCCTTCATTTTGGCCTAGTGACCTAACTAGTTTTTAAACCGGCATGACTCATATTTGAACTTGGCCTATATATCATTTAGATAAACATTCTGACTAAATGTCAAGCTGCTGAAATAAAAATTGCGTCTAGGGTTTTAACAAGATTTTCCATCAATTTGACCTAGTGACCTAGTTTTTGACCAAACATGACCCATGTTCGAACGTGACTTACATATCAACAAGACAAACATTCTGATAAAGTTTCAACATGCTAAAGTTGAAAATGTGGCCTCTAGAGTGTTAACAAGATTACCCTTCAATTTGGCCTAGTGACCTAGTTTTTGACCCGGCACGACGCACGGACGCCGGACAAAATGTGATCACAATAGCTCACCTTGCACTTCGTGCATAGGTGAGTTAAAATCCATACGCAGTGAAGAGATTCCTTTGAGAAAGTACGTATAACCAAGCCTCGCTATATACACCAACCAATGAACACTCTCGAATGCACGGTGTTTACTGTCTACCTATTTTCAAGTGAAGATCTCTTGATTGTGGTAAATTAATTCTCATAATAATGTTTTTAAATTATTATTACGACACATGGTGTAAATGGCATTACATTGTAGGAAAAGATACCCTCTTACTTCTCTTTCTCAGTTAATTGCTTATGTACTTCAATTTATTTTATCATTATTATTGTCAACTTAATTGTATATACTGTTGTGTTTTTCAGTTTGATACTGTGACTGATTATGTCAAAGACGATTCAACAAATTGGTAAGTGAAATACTTCATTCTGTACTTGTTTCTGTGTAACATTTTACTTGTTTTATTAAGTACAAATTTAAATATAAAAATAGAAACTTACTTATCACACTTTATAATTAATACTTACAGAATCACTTTTAAAAACGTATAATGTATGCTTTGATTTAAAAACCTTTGATACTGGTGAAACCGTTTGAAAATTGAAATTCTAAGAATAAAATCCCAAACATAACTCTTAAAGATAGAACTTAGGATCGGCCAAACGTTTAGATGCAAACTGATTTTCATTCCCTGTCTGTTCATATATAAAAATAACGCTTTCACTTTTTTCAGCGATGATAAAAGCCATAGACGGCATCACAGCTTTGTTTCGCATACAACTGAATTTTGTAAATGGAACAAAAAGAGACATTCGTATGGTACAAAATACTTCAGTGTGAATGTAAGTTTTACCTACTTTTTGTTCTTGGTTGAGAAAGCTAGAGCACGACATTTAACTTTGAATGAATCGATCTGGAAGGTTTTTGTGTACAAGAATATTATATAAACATCCACACAAGTTGAGTTCGTTAAGTAAATGTTGATATTATTTATTGTATAACAGGCGTTGTATCATGATCAACTATGATCGCATCCAATATTAAGTAAATCACTTCTGCTTAAGGAATACGCTTCAGATGTTAAATACAGATTCATTAACTGGATAATTATGATAAAACTGTTTTTTAATTATAAACCATGCACGTTACTTGTCAATGAGAGTGCATTCTACTACTACATGCTATTGTATATAAAAGTTAACTTTTCGCTGATGATACAGTATTATACATATTCTTAAGAAGGTTTACAATTATTATTAGATAAATGAAATATTGATCCTCTTTTACATGATAATCATAAGTTGTACACAAATTGTATTGGCGTGATGTTTATATATTTTCATATTTTCTCCATAATTCTGTTTCTTATTAACTTGAGTTCCGCCACATGTATATGTATTGTGTTACTGGCTACAACCATATGTTTATATGACCATAACCGATTTTGAACTTGAACTTTGAACTTGATAAAATAGTCGTTTATTGATATTTCAGAGTATTGAAAGATTGAGTGACACACTCTTCAGAGATTTTACGAGGTCCTTGCGTGATCCAAGGTAAAACATTTATTTTCCTATTTAGTTTTTTCAACATTTTAAAACTTTTATATGGCAGACGCTGAAATTTTGTTTTTAAATGAGGTCATTTCTGTTGAAAAGTGTATTATGTTATTCGATTCATGAACAATATATACTTTATTTCAATACGATTTTATAAATATTATAGGTAACAAAAGTCGGATTGAACTTGTTTTTATTTCACTTATACCAACATAATGGCAACAGAAGTATGAATATTTACGGTACTTGAATACATTATATAGATATGACAAAGTTACCAACCATAATACATTCTGTTAACACGACTGTTTAACATACGTAAAATGCATTAAACTGTTTTTTGTTTACAACAGACCTGCTACAGGACTTAATATTATGATGCTGAAAGATGTTCCTGAGAGTTCTGGAAACAAATACATAGACAGATAGACTTATAAACGCATAGGCAGATAAACACACAGATTGCCTACCTACCGCATGGATGTACATGCATACAGACAAACAGGCATATTGACAGTTACACCAACATATTGACGGAGAGAAAGACGGACATACATATACACATAAACATAAAGACATAAATACAGATAGAGATACACTCAGAAATAAATAAATTCAGAAACACATGAATACATGCCGAAACACATACATAGACATACACAATAATAGACATACAGGATGCTAGGCATACATAGACAGATAGACATACAAATACATAGACAGATAGACTTATAGACGCATAGGCAGATAAACATACAGATTGACCATCGCATAGATGTACATTCATACAGACAAACAGGCATATCAACAGTTACCCCAACAGATAAACGGAGAGATAGACGGACATGCATGTGAACATAAACATAAAGACATAAATACAGATAGATATATACTAAGATAGACATAAATTCAGAGACACAATAATACATGCAGATATACATAAATAGTGATATACATACATACATACATACTGATAGACACTCATGATGATAGACATACATGATGATAGGCATACATAGACATATAGACTTACAAACGCATAGACCGATACACATACAGACTGCACATGGATACACTTGCAAACAGACAAACAGGCAGATTGACAGTTACACCAACAGATAGACGGACATACCTATCTACATAAACAAAAAGACATACATACAGATATATATACGCTCAGATAGACATACATTCAGATAGGCGTACATTCAGAGACACATGAATAAACACAGATAGAAATACATAGTGATTTACATACATAATAATAGACACACATGATGATATATATATATATATATATACATTAATGATGATAGACATTCATTAATGATGATAGACATACACTCATGGTGATAGACATACATAGACAGATAAACATACAAATACTTAGACAGATAGACATACATACATACATACATACATACATACATACATACATACATACATACATACATACATACATACATACATACATACATACATACATACATACATACATACATACATACATACATACATACATACATACATACATACATACATACATACATACATACATACATACATACATACAGATAGACATGCACTCAGATAGACAAACATTCACACATGCATACATTCAGAGACACATGAATAAACACAGATAGAAATACATAGTGATACACATACATAATGATAGGCATACACAATGATAGACATACATCCATGATGATATACATACATGGACAGATAAACATACAAATACATAGACAGATAGGCATACACACACACATAGATAGATAAACATACACATGCATATAGTCAGATTGACAGTTACACAAATTATAGATATAAACACGCATTTAGGAGAAAGTTCACCAGTGTGATACCTAAATGGATCGCAAATGTGCGTATTCCACTTTCGTTCCGCCTCGCAAACGTTCAAAAGTAGCCCGATCCTAGGTTGTTTTGGCATTTGATGGTAGAAGAAACACTCCTCTATCCAACCATACCATTGGTTCGGCTTAGATCACTATATTCAAGAAAAAGGCAAGGCCCATTCGAATACGGTCTCACACGAGTACTAATTAACTTTAGTGTAAATCAAATCGCATCGCGAATCTTCATATGAACAGACAGACAGCAGACAGACACACACACACACACACACACACACACACACACACACACACACACACACACACACCACACACACACATCACACACACACATTCACATACAAATACTTACATATACATACGAATGTAACATATCTTTCGTACATTTGTCATATTGAGTGCATACGCTTAGCATACTAAAACGATTACTGTGTAAAGGAGGAAGAACATGTACTTATTATATACATTAGGTAGCTATGATATATGGCAGTGATCTGCGAAGATTAAATGACTCACAGATATATTTACCTAGCTTTTTCTTAACAGATACGTCCTTTTAGTTCATTAGTAATACTAACTTTTATCACATGACGTTGCTTGTATCCCATGTAATATACCCATTACGTATTTCTTTATATACAACGTGTGTAATATAACATGACCTAACAAGGAAAAAATGACGTCACGTCATCGTTTTGACGTCATACGTTAGTCACTTTGGCGCCAAAACCTGTACATTTTATCTAGAAATATTGTAAACGTTAACTACATTTTTATCGAAATACGCCTCATAAGTCACTTTATGTGATAGATATAATATCTCATGCGTGTTATTTATTATTACTTTTAATAAACTAAGCTGAATATGACCTCGTCATAAATATTTGTGGCATTGTTATACGGTTTACTGACGAAATTAAAATAGCTTTGGAAAACCCGATTTTCTTTGTGTGTTTCGTCATGTGATAAAAAGAATCTGACATTCGTTGTCATTTCATATAAAGTTTTATTAAACTCGTCCAAGATATTTGTTATTAAGCTCGCCACAGGCTCGCTTAATAACAAAAAATCTTGAACTCGTTTAATAAAACTTTATATAAAATGACAACTCATGTCAGATCCTATATGTATTTACCAAACCCCCATATCTCACATGCATAATTCAATGTAGAGCTAATAAATGCATCAAACAGTTGGCACAATACTGAGGGTTTAAAATTAAATCGTTTAGTATTATATAAAATAATGTTTAATGCTTTTAAACCTTTTCCAACAAGTGTTTCTTGATTCATAACAAATGTACCAGTATAGTTAAAGACTGTTCCTAAATAATTGAAATTACTCACAACATCTAAGACATTTGTTTTATATAACCATTTTTCATTGTGCAGTAGTTCTCCTCGTTCCCGAAACACCATTACTTTAGTTTTATCTGTATTTACTTCTAAACCACACCTCCTACAATAATTTTCCAACATATTAAAACTATTCTGTAAATCTTTAACACTCTTTCCAATAATAACCATGTCATCTGCGAACAGCATGAGTATAAATGTTATATCCTGAAGTGACAAACCAGATGTATGATCATTTTGTAAAAATAGCTCTAAATCTTCAATGAAAAATGAGAATAGTATTGGCGAAATTACCTCCACTTGTTTCAATCTTACTGCACAATTGAAGAAATCCGAGTAAGAGTTACAACCCTTTATGCATACCTTTGCTTTATAATACATGTCTTTTATTATTCTAAGCATGTTCCCATTCATACCTAACTTATACAGTTTCAATCATAAACCATTCAAGTAAATGGTATCAAAGGCTTTTTTCATATCTACAAAAACACAGAATAGTCTCCCTTTCTCATTTTAAATATTTTGGATAATTTCATTCAAAACAAATATTGCATCCACTGTTGAACGCTCTTTACGAAAGCCGAACTGGGAATCGCTTGAAATATAATTATTTTCCACCCAAGTGTTCAGCCGTTTATTTAATATACCTGTATATGGGCCACTCCATGAGAAAACCGGTGATAGTGACAGTATTTTCGATTTTGGGAGTTTTACATGTTATTATAGTCCAACCTGTCTAGTTTTGTTTGATATATATGTGGACTTCGTATGACAAATATTGACGCGGTTATGGACGTCAATAATAGACGTGTGTTACTAATTGCTGAAATGCATTCGACGTCATTTTCATGATTTATGTTCGACGCTCAAACGATTTCGCCATTTACAGCAAAGTTATTCTTAGTTTTATAAAAATGGTTTGAGTACATTTTAAGTCATTCATCGTATAACTTCACCTGTAAAGCAGTACTACATCGAATGGTGGTGCAATTTAATGGCCCTGTCACACTATTGCGTATAAGAGAAACGTATTAGTTGCGTATGAAAATTCATAAATTTATTTTCATACGCACAAAAAGCCCTTGAAATTGAGAATTGTTTGATACTTACCGTATTGAACCTATGAGTAGCGTATGAGTAGCGTATCGCCAGCGTATTACCAGCGTAGTCTTCAAATGGCTAACGAATGAGTAGCGTATGAACTGCGCATGTCCAGCGTACCGCTATCACGTGACAAAATGCCCATATAAGTCCAAGAAGAACTGTAGAATATCTAAAAATGGGATCCTCTAAATACACTTTATCAAAACGCTGGCAATACTCAGGGGATACGCTTTCCATACGCCAATCATACGCTAGTTGTACGTTATGTATACGTTACTCAATCGTCAGGCATATGCCAAGATGTCTATATATATACGTTGCAGGTACGTCAGACATACGTTAGAAGTATGTCACGCGTGCGCCATCAATACGCTAGCTGTACGGTACACATTCATGCCAGAATATATCAGCGTACTCGACCTATGAGTAACGTACATCTAGCGTAACTCTAGCGTTTTCAGCCTTGCGTCTGCTTTGCGTATAAACCAAACGTCCGAAAACGCACAACTTTCTTAGGCATGCTTAAACAATATATACTCTCTCGCCGTATGCTAGCGTATGCCAGCGTATGTGATCGTGCTTGAAACGTATACAACCTATGTCTAACGTACGCCTAACGTATGTCAGCGTATGCGTGGTATTTTTCATACGGTGGTATACGCTAGTACGATAAGCAAAAGTGTGACAGCGCCATAAAGCACGGGGTTTTGAACAAGATGTTAGGTTCGTGCTGAAAAACAAGTACATGTATGACATGGTGTTGGAGTCTTATTTCCTGTTCTACACGAACAATAATTCTACGCAACCACATGATTATTTGAATGCCGCCGGGTGCATCGATTGCTTACAAACTTAGGAACAAATCCGGAAAATATATTCAATCTAGATCTACTATATTGAAGGAAATGAATTGCATGTATTAGATTCGGCTTTTCTTATAGTAATCGTTTAGCGAGGTCTTATTTCAAATTTGTCCAATTTCCTTAAACTTGTGTGGTTTGAGATTATAGCGACCTCATAAAGATCTGAGATCAGTGTCCGAGTTCCTGTCTGTGCAATATCAATTCTCAATTGACATTAGTCAAACCCACTCTTTAGTACTCTTGGCTGTTTGGATAGTACTACGAACGCTCCGGTCTATCTGTGTTGTACGTATAACTGAAGTATTGAATGACTTTTAACAAATAACAACAACAAACTTGCATCACAATCGAAGTATGCCTTGTTATATAAGTAAATTTAATTTAACAAATGATGATATTTGTTATCATTTTCTCTTATTTAAATTCAGATAAGCAACATTCTGCTTAAATTTGTTATAATCAAACAACACTTTGTTCATCAGTGGGGGAAGACATGGCAGTTTCGATAAATAGATAACAACATGTTCAGGTGTGTTTTTGTCAAATAATCATTCAGATCTACATTATTCTGCAGTCATGACAGCTGGGATAAATAGATAGCAAAATGTTCAGGTGTGTTTTTGTCAAATAAATTTTTCATATCTCCAATATTTTGCATTCATGACAGCTGGGATGAATAAATAACGACACACGTCGATGCGCCATGCAATACCAAACCGACCTACAGAGGTTTTCAATCAATACCGATTTTATTTATATTTCATACTTAAGTTGGCTTTCAACATTTCTTTCAAACTTACTCTCAGGAAGAATGTAAAACTGCATGAACATGGGCGATCCTGACCAGACTGAACAAATGCATAAGCTTATAAGGATTCATTAGTCACACATGCATGAAGATGATAGTACCATATGTATATAATATAGCATAACTCTACATTAATGTCCTATGGCATGTACCATGTAACATCTTGGTTTGGATGCAGAATAAATAACAACCACCAGACAGATCTTTCATTATGTTGGCATCATGTAAATAGTGTACATCACCGCTGCATGGCGGCATTACATTGTATTGAAAAATAAAAAATACCCTTTACATTTACAGCCAGTTAGTTGCCTAGAATGAAGAATGGGTTTAATATTGCTAGAAAAAAACTTATAGTAAAATCTACATCTTATCACCGTATTAAGAGAAGTATCGTTGAAAGTACAATTATCCTAAATGAATCACAGGATACAGCATAAACCTAACAACTGGTCAAGATCCTTCATCAAACTGCGTTTTCCCAAAGGTTTAGAAAATATCTATATAATCATTGTTGCTTCAGGTATATTACAACATAAACAGTGATTCCATGATTCTTCTTGTCATCTTATACAAACCATTTTGATATAAGATTCATTTCTCCATGAACTAAATCCATGTCAAAATCTAGATAGCCACTAAATTAGCAGTATCACTGGTTATACTATCACTTTATGGTTTTGCACCTGACTGATGCATGTATTAACATCCTCTGAGGATGAAACACGCATCTTTAACAGATTATACATATTATATATCTTCTATCATAAATGCAGATTGATGTAGTACATGTAGAATGAAACAAACATATTTCCAGGTCAGACTCCTGCAAGTGCAACACCCGTTGAGAAATTATTTCATGATCAATTTTTCTTCCAAATCACGTTAGCAATATAGTACTAACAGCACTGTTTAACTGGAGTCGGTATGTTGTGTACATAATATAATGATGCTGTTTACTACTGTCTATGGTGTTTTCGACAAGTGTAGATTAAGATCTACCCGCACATACATCACACATGAGCCAGGTGTATACTGTTTGTCCGAAGTATAACAAAGGGTTCTATCTATACACCTAGATGCGAATGATTAAATTTTATGAATTTGCACGCTGATCTGTTTCTTTAACGTTCGCAAATGCATGAAGGTTTGTTTTCGTTAAGCAACGCTCAGTTATACATCTATTATTGAATTATAATGACACAAAACAATATGTGTTGTATCCGCAATTTCAACCGAATCACACGGTTTTATTTCATAGACATTTGTTTTTCTATGACTATAAGTTTAACACCTTGTTGAGGGCTATATATTATTAAATTTACTTTTCGCAGATGATGCAGATAAACTTTTTTCATACGGTCTTGTATAACATCATAGCAGCGTTAAAATATATTCAGTATGTATTTAAATTGAAAGTTGATGGTAATGAATAGGTATGTATACACAAACATTTAACATAATCAAAACCCCTTAAAAAAGAACGAAAATGCGTATGTGTCAATGGTAAAAACCATTTCAAGTTAACCTCAGAAACATCTTTTCAATTCTTAAACATAAATGGATCATTAAAAGGGGGAATTTTCACAAATCACGAAAAAAACAACAAAATAGTTGAAATGAATATTAATATACAAACATATCTGTTTACTAATCTTACACGCTCGTGTTTGTTGGATGTTTTGATTTAATAATAAATTCTTCCAATAAATGGGGCAGATAAACCGGCTTAACAGTGTTATTATACTATTATGTATGACGTCGCTCTTCATTTCAACCCTAACTGAACATTATGTTTATAAACTAAATCATACTCTGTAAACATGTTATTTAACTTCAGCGTCACTCACAAAAAATGACGTCAAACTTTGATTGATGATTACGTCATTTCTTATGCTATGTCACTATCACCGGTTTTCTCATGGAGCGGCCCATATATATTTGAAAAACTACTCACAAGAGTGATACCTCTATAATTGTTTACATTTGTGGGGTAATTTTTGTTAACAATTGGCACAATTATTCCCTCTGGCCATTTATCTGGAAAAGGTTCTGAGTTCAATAGAGCATTAACAATATCAACGATGTGTGAAGACAAAATATTAAGGGTTTCAATAAAATACTCATTCAATAACTGGTCGGCAGCAAAGGCTTTGTTACATTTAAGAGAACGAATAGCAGCTTCAACCTCTGAAATTGTAACAGGATTCTCCAGCTCGGAAAAAAATGGATCCGTTGCATTAAAATCATTATTTATGCAAAACGATTCACTTTCGTCATCATAAACGTTTGAAAGATCAGTCTGCATTGGCGATAAAACCCACGTGGAAGAATTCTTTCACCCTGCATTTGCTATAGTGGATAATTTCACAGTTCTAATATATGTTTCATAATTGTTGACAGAAGATATTATTGCGTGAAAAGGGTTAATTGTTAATTATGAGTAACCTCTTCTCCCACAATGTTTTGCTTTCGCTTTTTCAAACATCTTCACACAGACATGCATAATAATTATATAAAATAAAGTTGTTAAGTGAAAGAAATATTATCACTTTAAGTTACATATATTACTGTAAGGTTGTAAATAGTTTAATCTGACTAAATTTCATTGAAAAATGCACTAAGGTATACCCTTTCCCTAATATGTATTTTTTTTTTAAATTAATAAAATATCAAGTAATTACATTTATCCTCTATATAGTTTGTGTCTTTTTATATTTTTAGACTTAAACATATTGGTTTTCATCGTATTTTTGAAAATGTGTTCCTTATTAACTTGTTTCTTGTTGTTCGTTGCTATTTGTCCTGTTGAGAACATTGCTACGAAAGGAGAAATTGCTCATTAGGAGAATATTTACCCTTTGCAACAATGTTATCAAAAACCATCTGCTCAAGATGTGTCAGAAAGCGTTTATATGTGAATAGGTTACAGAGCTAGCTTGGCTACACAACCAAGGTAAACTTCTTGAAATTTATGATTTTATGTTCTTTATGTTGATGTATATATTGTTTGTACATGTGTGTGAATGTGTACACATAATAGAGGCGTATATACATCAGAATGCACGTGTGCATATTCACATTCACAAGTATGATAATTGAAATATGGGAATTACATAAGGTAATGTTTCTCTTGAACTCTTATTTTTCCGTTTCGATTAAGAGTTCAGTCGGGAGATAATTCTGGTTATTCCCCTACCACTACTCGGTGGCGCAGCTTTCCTCACAACAGGTTGGGAGTGTGCCACCTGCATATAATTATTATGCAAAAAGAGATGTACACTCCATCAGCATACATGTATGAATATATTTGACAATTTAACAATTTCCGGCCGAATAAAAGAATAAACCTCCATAACCATCGCGCTGCAGCATGCTGAAAAAGAAGGGTCTTGAAAACAATACTGATTTAGATGGGACCGCTCGTGACGAGCTGCCGTATCTGAACTTGCATCGCATTCCACCCCAAAAGTGTACATGAAAAACCCTATCCGATACTATACTTGGAATATCCCAACATGAATAGCATGAGGTTCCATTTTTAAGGCTCAGCAGTGTAAATGTTATTAGCTGATCAGCCTCTTCATTCAATATACAGTATACAGTATACAATATACAATATACAATATCAATGACGTAGACAATATACAGTATACAGTATACAATATACAGTATGTGTATGCGTGTATATATAATACAGTTACACTATGTAAGGTTATTACATACACATATTAGTACGAATTACAAAGTATGTTGATTCTTATAGTAAACCAACAAGAGAGAACGAAGCAGAGATGAAAGTATATATATAATATTATTATTACTTATATTACCTATCGTAATATATATGCTCTTTTTTAATGTTTAATGAAACTGTTGTATATGATTTTTGCAAGATTATTGACAATTTTCTTGTTTTCTGACATGAATAATTCTATAAATGTATGCATTTTGGTCTTTTCCAGTAACATTTACTTGTTGTGATCTTATTTCATGATAAACCGGACATTCCAAAATGAAATGAAACTCATTTTCTAAGACATTACAATGCTGACATTTTCTTTCAGATCTAATACTTTTGTTAGGTTTGTGCCATCTGCCCATTTCTATTTCAAGTCTGTGACTAGATACTGTTAATCTTGTAAGAGCAATTCTGCATTTGGTATTCATCACTGTGTTTAGATATTTCTTGAAGTTTAAACTAGCCATATGTTAGTTATATTTGTGTTTTTTTGTGTTTTTTTGTGTGTTCTTTGTATTTTTCTACCTGTCTTAATTGTACGTCCATTCTGTTCTAATTAATCGCATTTATATTGCAGGCCTATTCTTGTAAACTTCAATATTCGAGGAAATAAAGATTATATAAGAATGTTACGAGTAACAGGCATCGAATAAACCAGAAGTCATGTTATCATAAGAAAAAAGTTTAAGAGTACGCATATTCTTTTTATATATGAATAATGTACGTCGCCTGTATCATCCTCAATTTATATCTAGCCATCTCGAAAGAACAGTCGATCCATTTTGACTGAAATTTTCTCTTCTCTGATAATCGATATCAAACAAAATTTCTTTTGCAAATGGCTTCCATCCAATAAATCTCGGCAAAATATCGACAAATGAAATAATTATAAGCCTTTAAAATTTAAAATAAATGGTTAAAATACACAGTTGATTGTTTTTAGCGAAGCCTTCCAAACAATTAATCGAGGGGCGTAAGAATTTCATCCGCATTAATAACTGAAGAAAGAGTTAAATATGCCTAGATATGGATCGCCGGGAATACTATTTGTCGCTGAAAATATTTCTTTAAAAAGGTAACATGAATTTTCATAAATATTACCCGTTAAATATTAAACCAAAATGTCTACTTTAAAAAAAAAATCCCCTAATATATCGACCGCATTACGCTAACATCTTGTATTGGTTAAATTCAGAACTTTCAGAAAACTAATTTATAGCATTAAAGAAATAGAATAAATGTTTGTTTCAGTGTATTATTGAAATTTCTTTCATGTCGTGAAAAGAAAAGGGTTATATTTTCACTGGTGGCTACACCACTCTCAAAAACATCACCTTTGCTTTTCACTAGATGAAATACATTTCGATAATACACTGAAACAAACAATTATCCTCCAAATTATTAGCCAAGTATGATCAAATTGGTACAATTATTGAAAAACACAAATAAAATAGAACTTTACAGCTGTCAAGTTACTTGAAATTCACATTTTTAGAAAGAACATCATTATTACATTTTACTAATGACATTGCTTATGTGTTCATTCACATTCTCGTTAGTTAAAATCAGTGACATATGTCTCTGTTAAAATTTAAAAGAACAGTGTTTTGGCTTGTGATTGTTTGAATCTTTTTTTCAGGAAAAACCTGCAATTGGATTCTTAGGTGTTTTTTCTTGACGTTTTTGTATTACATTTTATT
Organism: Serripes groenlandicus; assembly: GCA_031761405.1. Taxonomy (NCBI): domain Eukaryota; kingdom Metazoa; phylum Mollusca; class Bivalvia; order Cardiida; family Cardiidae; genus Serripes; species Serripes groenlandicus. The sequence continues at coordinate 33,858,504 of JASEVX010000004.1, forward strand.
AAGATGTATCAGGGACGTAGACAGGGACGTCCCTGGATGTATGTAGGACTTTATACTAATATGCTTGTTAATAAAATATGTATCAATCTATTATCCTTTTGTATCTCTTTTATTCAAAGAAACCTGATATCATGTGAACTGAATTAAGCCGTTCTTACTGACCACATGTGATAACCATGTTATTAAAACCTTTTCACGCTGACCCATTCATACGCAAGTTTTCTATGTATTATCACAATCAGTTACATTACAGAGTCGAAGGTGTAATGGTAGAGCGTCCACCTCGGTGCGGGAGGTCGCGGGTTTGATCGTCGCGGGTTCGATCCCGGGCCGGGCCATGTCGTGTCAAAGACTTTAACAATGGTAGTAATGGCTGCCCTCCTTGCCGCTCAGGGTTTCGGGGTTATCATTAGGACTGATTGGGTGGTATCAGGATAAATTTATCAGTTATATTATAATTCTTGGTATGACCTGATCGGCTTTCCTGCTCCAAAGGAGGTCGCCCTAAATACTACACCATTGATATGGTATGAGCGATATAAATCAAATTCTTTACACAAATAAACTCATACTATGACATACGGTTCCAATAGTGTTTAACCCTTTCCCACATGAAGATGCTTCCAGACGACTTTTGAAAACATTGTGACAGAAGTAGAAATAGCTCAAAACGAAAAATTCCTCATTTCCCTCATTTGTCTTTGATAAAACCATGTTTAACGTCTAAATGGTAAAATGGGATTTTTTTCATTGCCCAGGAAAGAGATATTTTAACAAATCCACAACACAATTGTTTGGTTTTTGTGGCGATTGGTTGACAATCGCCACAGTGCTACCAAAACAACAACAACGAAAAAAAAATTATATAGTCGTATTTGAACAATCGGTTGGATATTTCTGCAAAGGCAATTTACTCACTTCCGTTAAACCGCCATATATATATATAGTTCCATCAGTGATGCAGGCACACGATTAATAATGATAATGTTAGTGCTACTTTGATACCGGATTGGTACTAATATTTGAGATTTATCGAGAAAATATCTAAATAGAGTTAAACTATTTACATATTATCTTTCTTCATGTTTGGGCAGATAATAAATATCATCGGGCGTCTTGGGTACGCTATGCAGAGTATCATGATACTCCTGTGCCTCGTTTTATTTTTACTGTAGTCAACCGTAACCTTTTGACCTTTAACCTGATTCGGCAGGAGTTGGTTGTACTCTGAAAGTACCTCGCCAAAATAAAACGGCCAATTAACTTCTTTTGTAATTTCTGAAAAGACCTACAAGTTTAACAATCATGGTCCGTGAAAAGTGCTTATTTCGTACCTGGTCCCGTTTTCAATAACATTGCAAAATTATAGAGTGGCATAGGCTAAAACGCAAATAAATAAATAAAGTCGGCTCACGAAAACAACATGACTGTCACGAAAACAACGTTTTATTTGACAATAAATCACATGTATTCATAAGTTTTCTAATTATTTACTTAAAAGCATGTGCACAAACATATAACGATAATTTTAAAAGTATGTAATAGTGTTTTTTGTACTAATTACGCGAAATAGAAAACTTAGAGAGTGGCGTAGGCTAAAACGCATATAAATAAATAAAATCGGCTCACGAAAACAACTCGGCTGCCGCGAAAACAACTTTCTTTACGACAATAATCCCATATTACCATATTATGGTTGTTACGAAAACAACTTTTTATAGTTGTATGTCTTCATAATTTTTTAAATTAGGAACAAATGATTGATTAACATTTTTTTAGAAAAGATATTGTCCTACGAAAATGACATTTTCTCACAACGTTTTCAACTCTTACAGTGTTCTATTAGCGATCATTTTCTCACAATGTTTTCAACTCTTCACTATTTTATCATTATTTTCTCACAATGTTTTCAACTCTTCACTATTCTATCATCATTTTCTCACAATGTTTTCAACTCTTAAAACTGTTCTTCTCACAATGTTTTCAACTCTTCACTATTATATCATCATTTTCTCACACTGTTTTCAACTCTTCACTATTCTATCATCATTTTCTCAATGATTTCAACGCTTCACTATTCTATCATAATTTACTCACAATGTTTTCAACTCTTCACTATTCTATCATCATTTTCTCACAACGTTTTTAACTCTTACAACTGTTCTATCTTACATTGTGATAATTCTCGTTTTCTCACAATGTTTTCAACTCATACAAATGCTATATCTTACATTGTGATAAAATGAGAAATTTCACATTTTCTCACAATGTTTTCAAGTCATACAAATGCTATATCTTACATTGTGATAAAATGAGAAATTTCACATTTTATCACAATGTTTTCAACTCATACATATTCTCACAATGTTCCAACTCTATCAACAAACAATAGCCGGTGTGTAGAACACCCGTTGAGACCTTTATGAGTCATATAAAAAGTTGTTTTCGGTATCTAGCTATACCGACCTAAAAACGGGAAGCTGGAATTTTATCAAATCTGGAAATTCCGAAAGGTTTTTATAAATATTTTGAACGCTTTATTTTGTAGTTGTTGCAATATATGAATACGATCGCCACTACAGTGCCATTGGCGCTTTGATTTTACCAACATGTCTAATATAATGTTGTATACTAACATGTATTGGCCTGACTAAGTATTAACATTCTCTGAGTCACGTAGAGATTAAATATATCATACAGTGACGGGTTTTAGATAACATTTGTTGTATGATGATTGTCCCTTCCCGTTACGCGTGCCAATAAGAAGTTACAACGATAAACGTTGTTTTCATGCTGATAAGTCCTTTCTTCGTTATTTAAAATATCATACAAAATAATGAATGCGAAATAAAGAAAGCATTTAAGTGGTGTAAGAAAATGCTTAATTGTGTTTTTTTACCGCGTTTAATAATGTTTAGATTATATTTATGTGACGGCTTTTCCTGGGTAAGTTATCGCTTGCGAACCCCTGGCTATTAAACAGATCATTAGGTTTTTTGTCTAAAAAGTATCGCTTGCGGACCCATAGCATTTAAACAACTCATCAGGCTATTTGTCTTAAAAGTATCGCTTGCGGACCCTGGGCTTTACACAGCCCATTAGGCTATTTGTCTTAAAAGTATCGCTTGCGGACCCTGGGCTTTACACAGCCCATTAGGCTATTTGTCTTAAAAGGATCGCTTGCAGACCCAGGGCTTTAAACAGCGCATTAGGCTATTTGTCTTAAAAGTATCGCTTGCGCACCCCGGGCTTCAAACAGCTCATTAGGCTATTTGTCTTAAAAGTATCGCTTGAGGACCCCTGGCCTTCAAACAGCTCATTAAGCTTTTTGTCTTAAAAGTATCGCTTCCGGACCCCTGTACGTTAAACAGCTCATTATGCTATGAGTTTTAAAAGTATCGCTTGCGGACCCTGGGCTTTAAACAACTCATCATGTTATTTGTCTTAAAAGTATCGCTTGCGGACCCCTCGCCTTTAAACAGCTCATTAGGTTATTTGTCTTAAAAGTATCGCTTGCGGACCCTGGGCTTTACACAGCCCATTAGGCTATTTGTCTTAAAAGTATCGCTTGCGGACCCTAGGCTTTAAACCACTCATCATGTTATTTGTCTTAAAAGTATCGCTTGCGGACCCATGGCCTTTAAACAGCACATAAGGCTATTTGTCTTAAAAGTATCGCTTGCGGACCCCTGGCTTTCAAACAGCTCTTAAAGCTTTTTGTCTTAAAAGTATCGCTTGCGGACCCTGGGCTTTACACAGCCCATTAGGCTATTTGTCTTAAAAGTATCGTCTGCGGACCCATGGCCTTTAAACAGGTCCTCTGGCTATTTTTCTTAAAAGTATCGTCTGCGGACCAATGGCCTTTAAACAGCTCATCAGGCTATTTGTCTTAAAAGTATCGTCTGCGGACCCATGACCTTTAAACAGCTCATCAGGCTATTTGTCTTAAAAGTATCGTCTGCGGACCCATGGCCTTTAAACAGCTAATTAGGCTATTTGTCTTAAAAGTATCGTCTGCGGACCCATGGCCTTTAAACAGCTAATTAGGCTATTTGTCTTAAAAGTATAGTCTGCGGACCCATGGCCTTTAAACAGCTCATCAGGCTATTTGTCTTAAACGTATCGTCTGCGGACCCAGTGCCTTTACACAGCTCATTAGGCTATTTGTCTTAAAAGAATCGTCTGCGGACCCATGGCCTTTAAACAGCTCATTAGGCTATTTGTCTTAAAAGTATCGTCTGCAGACACATGGCCTTTAAACAGCTCCTTTGGCTATTTGTCTTAAAAGTATCGTCTGCGGACCCATGGCCTTTAAACCGCTCCTTTGGCTATTTGTCTTAAAAGTATCGTCTGCGGACCATGGCCTTTAAACAGCACATCAGGCTATTTGTCTTAAAAGTATCGTCTGCGGACCCATGGCCTTTAAACAGCTCATAAGGCTATTTGTCTTCTTAAGAGTATCGTCTGCGGACCCATGGCCTTTAAACAGCTCATTAGGCTATTTGTCTTAAAAGTATCGTCTTCGGACCCATGGCCTTTAAACAGCTAATTAGGCTATTTGTCTTAAAAGTATCGTCTGCGGACCCATGGCCTTTAAACAGCTCATAAGGCTATTTGTCTTAAAAGTATCGTCTGCGGACCCACGGCCTTTAAACAGCTCATCAGGATATTTGTCTTAAAAGTATCGTCTGCGGACCCATGGCCTTTAAACAGCTCATTGGCAATTTGTCTTAACAGTATCGTCTGAGGATCCATGGCCTTTAAACAGCTTATAAGGATTTTTGTCTTAAAAGTATCGTCTGCGGACCTATGGCCTTTAAACAGCTCTTTTGGATATTTGTCTTAAAAGTATCGCTTGCGGACCCATGACCTTTAAACAGCTTATCAGGCTATTTGTCTTAAAAGTATCTTTTGCGGACCCTGGGAGTTAAACAGCTCATTAGGCTATTTGTCCTAAAAGTATCGTCTGCGGACCCATGGCCTTTAAACAGCTCATCAGGCTATTTGTCTTAAAAGTATCGTCTGCGGACCCATGGCCTTTAAACAACTCATCAGGTTATTTGTCTTAAAAGTATCGTCTGCGGACCCATGGCCTTTAAACAGCTCATTGGGATATTTGTCTTAAAAGTATCGTTTGCGGACCCTGGGAGTTAAACAGCTCATTAGGCTATTTGTCCTAAAAGTATCATCTGCGGACCCATGGCCTTTAAACAGCTCATCAGGCTATTTGTCTTAAAAGTATCGTCTGCGGACCCATGGCCTTTAAACAACTCATCAGGTTATTTGTCTTAAAAGTATCGTTTGTGGACCCATGGCCTTTAAACAGCTCATTAGGATATTTGTCTTAAGAGTATCGTCTGCGGACCCATGGCATTTAAACAGCTCATTAGGCTATTTGTCTTAAAAGTATCGTCTGCGGACCCATGGCCTTTAAAAAGCTCATTAGGCTATTTGTCTTCAAAGTATCGTCTGCGGACCCATGGCCTTTAAACAGCTCATTAGGCTATTTGTCTTTAAAGTATCGTCTGCGGACCCTGGGAGTTAAACAGCTCCTTTGGTTATTTGTCTTAAAAGTATCGCTTGCGGACCCATGGCCTTTAAAAAGCTCATTAGGCTATTTGTTTTAAAAGAATCGTCTGCGGACCCATGGCCTTTAAACAGCTCCTTTGGCTATTTGTTTTAAAAGTATCGTCTGCGGACCCATGGCCTTTAAACAGCTCATCAGGCTATTTGTCTTAAAAGTATCGTCTGCGGACCCATGGCCTTTAAACAGCTCATCAGGCTATTTGTCTTAAAAGTATCGTCTGCGGACCCATGGTCTTTAAACAGCTCATTAGGCTATTTGTCTTAAAAGTATCGTCTGCGGACCCATGGCATTTAAACAGCTCATAAGGCTTTTTGTGTTAAGAGTATCGTCTGCGGACCCATGGCCTTTAAACAGCTCATTAGGCTATTTGTCTTAAAAGTATCGTCTTCGGACCCATGGCCTTTAAACAGCTAATTAGGCTATTTGTCTTAAAAGTATCGTCTGCGGACCCATGGCCTTTAAATAGCTCATTAGGCTATTTGTCTTAAAAGTATCGTCTGCGGATCCATGGCCTTTAAACAGCTCATCAGGTTATTTGTCTTAAAAGTATCGTCTGCGGACACCCGGCCTTTAAACAGCTCATTAGGCTAATTTTCTGAAAAGTATCGTCTGCGCACCCATGGCCTTTAAACAGCTCATTAGGTTATTTGTCTTCAAAGTATCGTCTGCGGACACCCGGCCTTTAAACAGCTCATTAGGCTATTTGTCTTAAAAGTATCGTCTGCGGACCATGGCCTTTAAACAGCACATCAGGCTATTTGTCTTAAAAGTATCGTCTGTGGACCCATGACCTTTAAACAGCTCATTAGGCTATTTGTCTTAAAAGTATCGTCTGCGGACCCATGGCCTTTAAACAGCTCATTAGGCTATTTGTCTTAAAAGTATCGTCTGCGGACCATGGCCTTTAAACAGCACATTAGGCTATTTGTCTTAAAAGTATCGTCTGCGGACCCATGACCTTTAAACAGTTCATCAGGTTATTTGTCTTAAAAGTATCGTCTGCGGACCCATGGCCTTTAAACAGCTCATCAGGCTATTTGTCTTAAAAGTATCGTCTACGGATCCATGGCCTTTAAACAACTCATCAGGTTATTTGTCTTAATAGTATCGTCTGCGGACCCATGGCCAATAAACAGCTCAATAGGCTATTTGTCTTAAAAGTATCGTCTGCGGACCCATGGCCTTTAAACAGCTCCTTTGGCTATTTGTCTTAAAAGTATCGTCTGCGGACCCATGGCCTTTAAACAGCTCATCAGGCGATTTGTCTTAAACGTCTCGTCTGCGGACCCATGGCCTTTAAACAGTTCATTACGGTATTTGTCTTACAAGGATCGTCTGCGGACCCATGGCCTTTAAACAGCTCCTTTGGCTATTTGCCTTAAAAGTATCATCTGCGGACCCATGGCCTTTAAACAGCTCATCAGGTTTTTTCTTAAAAGTATCGTCTGCGGACCCATGGCTTTTAAACAGCTCATTGGCTATTTGTCTTAAAAGTATCGTCTGCGGACCCATGGCCTTTAAACAGCTCATTAGGCATTTTGTCTTAAATGTATCGTCTGCGGACCCATGGCCTTTAAACAGCTCTTTTGGCTATTTGCCTTAAAAGTATCGCTTGCGGACCCATGGCATTTAAACAGCTCATCAGGCTATTTGTCTTAAAAGTATCGTTTGCGGACCCTGGGAGTTAAACAGCTCATTAGACTATTTGTCTTAAAAGTATCGTCTGCGGACCCATGGCCTTTAAACAACTCATCAGGCTTTTTGTCTTAAAAGTATCGTCTGCGGACTCATGGCCTCGTCTGCGGACCCATGGCCTTTAAACAGCTCATCAGGCTATTTGTATTAAAAGTATCGTCTGCGGACACCCGGCCTTTAAACAGCTCGGTAGGCTATTTGTCTTAAAAGTGTCGTCTGCGGGCCATGGCCTTTAAACAGCACATCAGGCTATTTGTCTTAAAAGTATCGTCTGCGGACCCATGGCCTTTAAACAGCTCATTAGGCTATTTGTCTTAAAAGTATCGTCTGCGGACCATGGCCTTTAAACAGCACATTAGGCTATTTGTCTTAAAAGTATCGTCTGCGGAACCATGGCCTTTAAACAGTTCATCAGGTTATTTGTCTTAAAAGTATCGTCTGCGGACCCATGGCCTTTAAACAGCTCATTAGGCTGTTTGTCTTAAAGTATCGTCTGCGGAGCATGGCCTTTAAACAGCACATCAGGCTATTTGTCTTAAAAGTATCGTCTGCGGACCCATTACCTATAAACAGCTCAGTAGGCTATTTGTCTTAAAAGTATCGTCTGCGGACCCATGGCCTTTAAACAGCTCCTTTGGCTATTTGTCTTAAAAGTATCGTCTGCGGACCCATGGCCTTTAAACAGCTCATCAGGCTATTTGTCTTAAAAGTATCGTCTGCGGACCCATGGCCTTTAAACAGTTCATTAGGGTATTTGCCTTTAAAGGATCGTCCGCGGACCCATGGCCTTTAAACAGCTCCTTTGGCTATTTGTGTTAAAAGTATCGTCTGCGGACCCATGGCCTTTAAACAGCTCATTAGGCTATTTGTCTTAAAAGTATCGTCTGCGGACCCATGGCCTTTAAACAGCTCATTAGGCTTTTTGTCTTAAAAGTATTGTCTGCGGACACATGGCCTTTAAACAGCTATTTTGGCTATTTGTCTTAAACGTTTCGCTTGCGGACCCATGGCCTTTAAACAGCTCCTTTGGCTATTTGTGTTAAAAGTATCGTCTGCGGACCCATGGCCTTTAAACAGCTCATTGGCTATTTGTCTTAAAAGTATCGTCTGCGGACCCATGGCCTTTAAACAGCTCATTAGGCTATTTGTCTTAAAAGTATCGTCTGCGGACCATGGCCTTTAAACAGCACATTAGGCTATTTGTCTTAAAAGTTTCGCTTGCGGACCCATGGCCTTTAAACAGCTCATCAGGCTATTTGTCTTAAAAGTATCGTTTGCGGACCCTGGGAGTTAAACAGCTCATTAGGCTATTTGTCTTTAAAGTATCGTCTGCGGACCCATGGCCTTTAAACAGCTCATCAGGCTATTTGTCTTAAAAGTATCGTCTGCGGACCCATGGCCTTTAAACAACTCATCAGGTTATTTGTCTTAAAAGTATCGTCTGCGGACCCATGGCCTTTAAACAACTCATCAGGTTATTTGTCTTAAAAGTATCGTCTGCGGACCCATGGCCTTTAAACAGCTTATTAGGCTATTTGTCTTGAAAGTATCGTCTGCGGACCCATGGCCTTTAAACAGCTCATCAGGCTATTTGTCTTAAAAGTATCGTCTGCGGACCCATGGCCTTTAAACAGCTAATCAGGCTATTTGTCTTAAAAGTATCGTCTGCGGACCCATGGCCTTTAAACAGCTTATTAGGCTATTTGTCTTGAAAGTATCGTCTGCGGACCCATGGCCTTTAAACAGCGCATCAGGCTATTTGTCTTAAAAGTATCGTCTGCGGACCCATGGCCTTTAAACAGCTAATCAGGCTATTTGTCTTAAAAGTATCGTCTGCGGACCCATGGCCTTTAAACAACTCATCAGGTTATTTGTCTTAAAAGTATCGTCTGCGGACCCATGGCCTTAAAACAGCTCATCAGGCTATTTGTTTTAAACGTATCGTCTGCGGACCCAGTGCCTTTAAACAGCTCATTAGGCTATTTGTCTTAAAAGTATCGTCTGCGGACCCATGGCCTTTAAACAGCTCATCAGGCTATTTGTCTTAAAAATATCGTCTTCGGACCCATGGCCTTTAAACAGCTCATCAGGCTATTTGTCTTAAAAGTATCGTCTGCGGACCCATGACCTTTAAACAGCTCATTAGGCTATTTGTCTTAAAAGGATCGTCTGCAGACCCATGGCCTTTAAACAACTGCTTTGGCTATTTCTCTTAAAAGTATCGTCTGCGGACCCATGGCCTTTAAACAGCTCGTCAGGTTACTTGTCTTAAAAGTATCGTCTGCGGACCCATGACCTTTAAACAGCTCATTAGGCTATTTGTCTTAAAAGTATCGTCTGCGGACCCATGGCCTTTAAACAGCTCATTAGGCTATTTTTCCTTAAAGTATCGTCTGCAGACCCATGGCCTTTAAACAGCTCATTAGGCTTTTTGTCTTAAAAGTATCGTCTGCGAACCCATGGCCTTTTAACAGCTCATCAGGCTATTTGTATTAAAAGTATCGTCTGCGGACGCCCGGCCTTTTAACAGCTCATCAGGCTATGTGTCTTAAAAGTATCGTCTGCGGACCATGGCCTTTAAATAGCACATCAGGCTATTTGTCTTAAAAGTATCGTCTGCGGACCATGGCCTTTAAACAGCACATTAGGCTATTTGTCTTAAAAGTATCGTCTGCGGACCCATAACCTTTAAACAGCTCTTCAGGTTATTTGTCTTAAAAGTATCGTCTGCGGACCCAGTGCCTTTAAACAGCTCATTAGGCTATTTGTCTTAAAAGTATCGTCTGCGGACCCATGGCCTTTAAACAGCTCATCAGGCTATTTGTCTTAAAAATATCGTCTGCGGACCCATGGCCTTTAAACAGCTCATTAGACTATTTGTCTTAAAAGTATCGTCTGCGGACCCATGGCCTTTAAACAGCTCATCAGGCTATTTGTCTTTAAAGTATCACTTGCGGACCTCTTTGCGTTAAACAGTTCAATAGGCTATTTCTTTCAAAAGTATCGCTTGCGGACCCATAGCCTTTAAACAGCTCATTAGGCTTTTTCTCTTAAAAGTATCGCTTGCGGACCCTGGGCTTTAAACAGCTCATTAGGCTATTTGTTTTAAAAGTATCGTTTGCGGACCCATGGCCTTTAAACAGCTCATTAGGCTATTTGTCTTAAAAGTATCGCTTGCGGACCCTAGGCTTTAAACAGCTCATTCGGCTTTTTGTCTTAAATGTATCGCTTGCGGACCCTGGGCTTTAAACAGCTCATTAGGCTATTTGTCTTAAAAGTATCGCTTGCGGACCCTGGGCTTTAAACAGCTCATTAGGCTATTTGTCTTAAAAGTATCGCTTGCGGACCCTGAGCTTTAAACAACTCATCAGGTTATTTGTCTTAAAAGTATCGCTTGCGGACCCCTGGCCTTTAAACATCTCATTATGTTTTTTGTCTTAAAAACATCGCTTGCGGACCCTGAGCTTTGAACAGTATAGCTAGCTGTACTATGCTAATTATCGTAAGTCCACAAACAGGTACTTGATAAACATATGAAAGAAAGCCTCTCAGACCCTCTTACCGCCCTGTGGACAATTAAGCCAATAAGACACCCGCAAGGGGAAGGGAGGGAGGGAAATTCAAGTTGCTCAGCTGCTTGGCGCGCGAAGAATGCCCACGCCGGACAATAGCGCTGATAAGTCCGGCATAGTCACGTGATCCCCTGCAAGGAGCACCAAGCAGAGAGCGGCTATTGACCATTCGTTTAAATACAATTAACTCTTAATTACACTTAAACGAATGACCAACGCAGATAAGGGGGTAAGAGAGCTTTATTCTGATAAACTAACTAACAGCTCCAATACAAAAATATCTAAAGCGCGCATATTTAAGATAACATTAAACAAGTATTCCAAACATACTTTTCAGTGTAAAAAGCGCACACATACACAACATGACATATTTAATACATAATGCAAAACGTGCAGTAGGTGTAGGTAGAGTACCAGAATTAGCTACCTAGAAGCAGTACCGAGTTAACTATGTTTGATGCTCGGCATTTTGGAGTGCACGTTGCATACTTTGGATAATGGTATATCGCGTTGTGACGTCATTAGAGACGCCAGTCGCCCAGCAATTTAATAGCATCTGCTGAAAGTCCTATTTTAAAACAGAAAGTAGCACCACCACGTCTAAAAGAGTGACTAGCAATATTTGAGGTATCTATACGAGACTTAAGCAATTTTTAACACGGTCAATGAATTGTTCGCTTGTGAGCGGTTTAATTTGTCCATTATGCCTGTATACAAAAGCGGGTCCATTGATGTCAGATGTGATGACGTGCTGTGCCGCGTTGAAGAGGGCCTGGACGGGGCATAACTGGTGACCTTTCAGGCGCGGTAGAGGTATATCAAAAGTTCGTGATCCGAATTGTATCGTTTTACTCCAGCGAATGTGTAGTAGAGCGCCCCAACGATGATAGATTATGTCACAGCGTCTGAGATGTTTATTGGGGTCAAACACCACTCCCTTGGTAGTGAGCACATTTTGCTTTTACGTAATAAGCCATAACACATGCAGAGCACGGCGGCCCACACTGTCAAGTCACGTGATTTTCATAAGTCCAGATGCGCCAGGATCTGATGTAACATGTCTGGCGTAATGGGCTTTTTACGGATCGTTGCATCGCCAAGATGTCGTCGGATGCCTTGCAAGGTGCAATTAAGTATAAAATTGTTTGAAAATGGATTAGGTAAATTCCATTCAGCGTGTAATATACGAACAATGTTCAAATATGGTTTTAAAGAGTTAAACTTCAACGATTTTGAAAGAAACGCAGCATAACGGCACAATGTTTGTGTAGATGCAGGTATAGCAGGGTATCCGAACCGGGTGCAAAAGTTTATGTAAGAGTTTTTGTGTGACGTGTATACGTTCGTTTCGTATTTGCCGAAATATGCGTTGCTGTAGAAGAACTGCGCAGCTTTATCAAGTTCACCTTCCGTGATAAGGTTATGAGTACCTGTAATGATAAAATTGAACTTTGGCCATGTTGTGATATAAACGTTGAACACCATTTTGTTCATGCAAACGAGAAACATTGTCAGCCAAAATAGTATATCTCCCGGGATAGAGCACAGCTTTTATCCGAAAGTTATGGTAAGCGCTCAACCAAAACACGCGCCGTAGAGAATCCATAACAATGATATGTTTAGAAGAGCCTTTATTAATTATTGCACATGCTGCTAGGTTATCGCAATGGACATACACTAATCTATTTTTCCACAGATGGGACCATCTTCTGGCCGCTATTTCTAAAGATAGAACTTCCAGGTAATTTATAGGTAACAAGGCAGTCTTTGCGGCCCATGACATGTAAATAAAATCTCCATGATAAAAGGACCCACTTGCTGTCTTGCAAGCATCGATACTAATTGACAACGTCGATCTATCGTCAATAATATTCATTGTTCCGTTGAACGCTTTCATAAATTCCAACCACCACAACATGTCTAATTTCATGTCCTGCGTAACTCGTTGTCGGTGCGAAGGATACTGAAGTTGATTTGCACTGTCTATAAGTCTTCGCATGTGAAATCTGCCACCATAAATGCAGGATGATAACCAATTTAATTTGCCAACTACTTGTTGAATACTGCGTTTAGTAACTTTCTTTGAACTTATCATAGTTTGTAACAACAGTTGTGTTTCATGAATTTTGGTCTCGGGTATACGTATTGTCATGTTAACAGAGTCCAGCACATGGCCAAGGAATGTGAGTTCCTGTGAAGGCCCTTCGATTTTGTTGTAATTAATTTGAAATCCTAATTCGCGCACTAAACGCATGAGTTCATGAAGGGTTTGCTGACATTCTTTGAAGGTATTTTCGACAATGAAAAAATCATCTAGGTAGATAATTAACGTTTGATATCCCCTTTTTTGCATAATTGCACGCACTGCCTGCGTTATTCTATGAAATGTCATAGGAGATTTGGATGCACCGAAAGGCAATCTTGTGTCTACCATGTATGTAAAGGTTTTATCAGTACTAAACCTCCATTTTAGTCCAGTTGCTTTATGATTTGTTGGGTGAATTTTTACACTTCTATATGCATTTTGCAAATCAAGTTTGGCCATATAGCAGTTTGGCGTTATCAATTTAATTGCGTCTTTGATAGATTGATATTTGAAATATTCTGGGTGCGCGAAATCGTTAACAGCAAATCCTGGTGGCCAACTGCAATCATGAATTAATCTCACCTTTGAATGTTTCTTAGGAATTGCCCCTAATGCTGAAATGATGAACGGCTTTTCGTCGACAATTTTATAGTGCCCGTTTTAAGTTCGTTGTATGTTGGTGGCCGACGAATAATTTTCCATTTCAACACTATGTGACAATTCCTCCGTATTCACAATATGAAATCCATGATTGATGCCCGACAGCAGAAATTCACGGTCAGGATAATCGGGTGGCAGATTTCGTTTCCATGCGTCAACAATTAATGACGTAGATCGGGTTGGTAGTTTTTTGCGCCGGTAGAATACTTTCGCTCAACTTCCGGTGTGGTTGACTTGGCGTGTCTGTACCGGCATTTGGTGCCGAAGGGACACGTCCCTTTGCTTTTGAATATCATGCAGTCTTCGTTTTGACTCGGATGAGCGGTATGGGTTGTCTTTGGGCGCCTGTGGATAAGGAGCTGCAGTTCCATATGAGGGGAGAACGTACCCCATTTAAATTGATGTTCCGCTTGCAGTTCGCGGTAATGGAAGTCATAATTTAGGACACTGTTCCACTCGTAATTTGCGGAGAATTCAAATATCCGTGTTGTATATGCGAGGTAAAACTCAATGTCCCCTCGCTCGATTTCCTTGGTGACTAGCAAATGATTAAGTAGGCGCATGTTGGCTGAACCCCACTCTTCAATCAAGATCCCGAGGTAAGGATGTTCCTCCTCGGTTTTCAACACCAAGGTCTCCTCCGCATCGGACCGTAACACGTACTCCTTGCGTCTGTTTTGGCGGCGTCGTCTGGATTTTTCGGATAAAAACTGCGTTATGTGGACAGTTTTCCGCGACTGAGCCTTCAGTGTAAGGATTGACCGCGGATCCATAAAAAGGATTTCCTGTAGCTTCCGCCTGAAGTTCAGGTTGAGTGTTCTCACTTTTCCACAGCTTTACTTCCTGAAGAAGGACTTTGATTGAGCCATAAAGTAAAACTCATCTTTTATTGTTGAGACTTTCTGCATATTTACTTTGTAATCTTATTCTAATCAAGCAGGAGTAATTAGATACGGTGCACGGTGTATACTTATATCAGACTGTAGGGATGTGCAGCTGATCGTGTTCTTCATTGGTCGCAAATAACGTCGCATTTAAAGAAAAGCAACATAGTGTTTACTATAAGGATATTAACTGAAAACATGTAAATACATGCTATAATGTGTTCATATGTCTCTGTAAAATGCAGTTTTATTTTCATTGTAGATCTAGCGTTGTTGATGAAACAATAGTGATTTAAGAAACAATATCGATTGAACGTTTTTTTAATGCAGACAAGAGCATAATAACTCTGTTGTCCAATCACAGAAGAGTAAACGGTTGTTTAAAAGATAGACTGTCAATCTCTTCCCCTTTGTAATCGTTTTTACGTAAATGGGAATCTATGAATAATAAGTAACCTCATTTACATAAATGATTGGCAGGACCTGCCAATCATTTATGTAAATGAGGTTACTTATTATTCATAGTTCCCATTTACGTAAAAACGATTAAAAGGCGATGTTAAATAGAGGATCTTACATGAGTGCTTATTTGATATTGTTTTTATGAAACGAGTCGACTGAAATAATATGACGCGAGGCTCTGCGTCATATTCGTTTCAGTTGACGAGTAACACCATAAAAAGATTGTTTTCAATCTTTAAATCCATCTTTCTTCGCCCTCATATAAAAAGTGACCGAAGTTCACCCCGAAGTTCTAATGCATACTTCCACTGTAAAAAATAGTCCCTATCAATAACCTTTTGATTTTATACAAAATTAGCAACAAGGCACTTATAACATTTCATTTATCGAGATTTATTCTCTTTAAACAATATTTTTAATAAATGCCGAAATTCAGAACAATTGTAAACAATATGCTGTCATTTAAAGTGACGTCACACTGGAGTGACGTCACGTTCGTGCTGTGAGTCGGCTATTTATGTAACTAGTTACATATGATATTTATGTCACTGCTATATGTCACTCCTGGAGTGCAAGTTATGTGATAAACAAAGGTCCGCAGACGATACTGTTCAACTTTTACGAAACGGTAAGGTTAACGGTAACGGGAATATTCCATGTTATCTTCGGTTAACGGTTATCTTCAATTTTAAGCGTTCTATGGCATCATTGGTTGGTTTTTGTGGTCTGAAGAGCGAAGTGTAAACACCTGCTGTCATTAGCTTTTGAATAGTTCGTTAAAATGATTAAAACACATGCAGAGTATTTTATACAAACGTAGGTGGCAGGAGCCTCGGCCTTTTATATAGATGACAATATTGTTGAAATTCTTACAGGTCCCTGTTCTCGAACCTTTAGTTCAAGGACTGTTTACATATTTTCAATAACGCATTTTACTTTATTAATTTTATGTAAACCACTGCTTTGTTTACTTACACATACATTGTTGAACTTATTTGTCAGTACAGTGAACTCGACAGTTCCGGGTCATCGACAATTCCGGGTCAAATTTGATTTTTTTTTTTAGTATTCGAGAATGATACAGCATTTTGACAATTTGATTATCAAGTCATATTTCCCATTAGCTTGGCTAGTTTCACTTCGATTTAGGACGTTGTCATTTCAAGAACGGATGTCGTAATCTCGAAACACATGACTGCATCGATTCCCGCGAAAGCAAAATCTCAATATTTTGATTTACCTGTCACAGCGTAAATTGCTGATTGTAGACATAATTTCAGTAATACAGTTATGTATTGCACATACATGTATAGGTTAATTACTACTGAACAATATATATATCTTTTATTATATAACCTATAAATAGACGCCTTTTCATTGGCTAAAAAGTAATTTTTTTAAAAAAATATATAGCGATATTCACCGTTTTTTTCTGATATTCACCAGTTTTATAGGAATCCGCTGTGGTCGGGTGGTTAGCGTCGGGGATTTCGAAACCGGGTGTCCCGGGTTCGATCCCCAGTCGCGGCACTACGGTCATGGTGGAGTGCCCTTGGCACATTTTCTAGTACTGGTTTGTTTACCCAGGATCATGAATAATTAAATTTAATTGTGCGCTAAATGACCTTAGCTGTCGATGCGCCATAAAACAATATACATTCATTCATTCACCAGTTTTATAAATAGTAACAGGGGAAGACCGGGGAATCCCATGAGCCGCCTATCAATATCCTTCGCCTTTATCCGTACGCTACGGAATTTTTCGCGTTCCGAATGACCACGGAAACTCCCGAAGCTCGTTCGGATGATCATGACAATATTATAGGTTATTGCAGGGTCTTTCAAATAGTATGGTCTAGAATTGAGCACAGTGCGCGAAATAAGCTGTATAGTATCACGTGACCAACATCTGGGGAACCCGCCATTTTGGAAAACAGAAGAAAATGATCAAGTTATAAAACTACGTATATCTAAATGTTTATCCATCAATGTGACCAACAAAGTAATCCTTGATGCAATGTAAGTATTCTTTTTTCTTTGCATGAAAGTATTTTGTCCTGACATTTCTTTTTTAGGTGGTTTTTCGTATTTGAAAGTTTACTTTGATACGAACGACTTTGTTTACGCCATTACTGTAATCGCCGAAAGCTGAAAATCTACTTTTTTCGGAGATTCTCCTACTTGCATGGTGTTTATGGGACTAAAATAGCGGCTTTTTTCTTTTATATTTAAGTCTAATTTATGATGTCTATGTCTTAGATTTTCATATTTCATCCGTATTTTCACGTTTTGACCTGTTTAAAATGTAAAGATTTTTTTTTTTGCGCGATACGTTAATATTTTGAAACTGTTTTATATTGGAGATTCTCCTACTTGCATGGTGTTTATGGGACTAAAATAGCGGCTTTTTTCTTTTATATTTAAGTCTAATTTATGATGTCTATGTCTTAGATTTTCATATTTCATCCGTATTTTCATGTTTTGACCTGTTAAAAATCTAAAGAAAAATGGTGTTTTATTGGCACAATACGTTGATATTTAGAAAACAGTTTTCAATGTGAAGTTACTTCCAACTTGCATGGTGAGATATATTTAATGCCCAAGACATGATCTTTAAATTATTTTGAAAGTTTGAAGTGATTTTGAGCTATAATTTTGGCCAAAATCAACAGTTACAGGGTCCTACATGTAATACCTTCTTATGCAAGGAAAGGGGGAACATGTAGTTTAGCAGTCCTCAGAAGTTTATACTAATTTAAGCTTGAGATAATTGTTTTTGTGTGAACTTTTTTTTCCAAGTATGTACTAAGATATATTTTGATACCTCATTCTGATATTCAAGTGACATTTTTCTAATTTTACAGGATGTGAGACCTTGTAGCTTGCCATGAAACTGTGCCGTTTCGACTTCCTTCCTCACAATGCCGTTTGGGAAAAGAAAGAAGACGATGACGTTCAGTGTGAGAAAGAACGAAAGTAAACTAAAGATTAATCAAAGCGCTGATAGCACTAATGAGCGAAGTACCTTCATTGATGTTGACGCTGTAACTGTCATGACAATAAGGATAAGACCTGTCTTAGGTTCAACACATAAGAAACAAATGAATTCTGTGTTACAAAAAAAATCCTTTAACACTTTCCCTCATACGTCAATTCTGTAGCAGACGACTTTGAACATATTTTTTACAAACAATGGAAAATCTCTATATTTGAATGGAAAACATAACACTAAAAGTTGGAAACAGAGTGTCAAATGGAGAAATTGCACGTGTTGTGCAATTTCTCCTTTTGTCACTATGTTTTCAAAAAGCCGTCTGCTGTAGATGCGTCAGAAAGCGTCTATGTGAACTTAGAAGGAAAGGGTTAAACTTTCTATGACTAACTTGTGTGTGCAATGCAGATCCTGATCGGAATACGCAGATGCGCTAATTGACATTAAAGAATAATTTGAGTATCTGTCCATTCGCAGTAAATTATGCAATAACACTACCTTGGTATTATCATGGATAAGTGTATAGTTGTTGAAACAATTTGACTGTAAACATGAATGTAATACATTTTACATCTTATTTGCATCAACATATATTGACTTACTCGTATTGTTGAAAGTGCTACTTTTGATACAAAAAAAGGTTATGCAAAATATTATATTATCCTTGTGTATGTTTATCCGAAAGACATTAATTAAACCTTAATTCAAAACACAGAGGAAAGGAATAAAGGAAGAGACCATTTAGTCATGCCCTGTATGACCGCTCTCTGAACTTATTGAGCGAGAATCAGTTATATAATCGAGATAGTAACAGGAGACCTCATAACCGTTTATGATATCTGATAGTTTTACAACTTACTTACCCTTTTTCTCTAAACCGAAATTAGAGGCCGGCAAGTGGTATAAGAATAGCTATAGAAAAGTGTGTGATATCTAGAATATTGAATTAATTTTCATGCTACAGGTTTGAGACATTGTGTAAAAGGGAGGAATAAGTCATTTTGAGTAATTGTTACATTTTCTAGAAAAGTTTTCAAAATTCACCCGCTTGATTTGTGTCGTATTCTATCACGTTAAGGGTGAACACTGACAGTTCATTAATGAAAACGTTCGAAGCCTGCCATTTAAAAGTGTTCCTCTGAGTTTGTCAGTTTTCTGTGTATATACATTATGATATTATAAAACGTTGTTTAAAGTGACTGGGTGACTAGTCTACAGTGTGATAATATTGAATGAAATCAAACGTATTTGACATTGTACATATTGAAAACAATCTAGTCCACAGTGGAATTACTTTTTGAACTTATTCATGAGGAAGGCGGACTCGGGCAATAAGGCGTGTTGAAAGTAGTCCGATGCGAATGACAGCCAATCAAATGAAGTAATCTCAAATCCTTCCGCGGTTGACTGTGGTTGCAGCTTTAAATTGGATTTTCGAAAGCAGGCATGCTATGAGCTTTCGGATCGCTTCGCGACCCTTCGCTCAAAAACGAGAGCATTTTCTACAATCCCAAAATAAATGTGTTATTGATTTTTCATAACATATACAAAAGAAAGTCTCATCTTAAATAGCAAAGTATTTGTTCCTAATATTCTATGTACAATCCTTGTGTGTAGCCACTGTGTATGTGTGTGTGTATATATATATATATATATATATGTGTGTGTGTGTCCCTTGTACAGTGTTGTGTTACATAATGGTGCTTGTTGTCAATCATCTCAAAGAAACATGTTGTTATCATTTATTATGACATTGATTAAAAAGAACAAAATACAACTTCTGTTTGTTTTATTAGCTCACCTGAGCACATCATAAGCCTCTGCTAAACTAGTTTTTATATTGGTGAATACAATTATTGATTGATTGATTGTTTGGGGTTTAACGCCGTTTTTAACAATTTCTCAGTCATATCACGGCGGCCATGCAGTTCACCTACTCATGTGTTTCCTGGTTTTCTCACAACAGTAGTCCACACAACAATCTTCCCAAGCAACTGGCTGCTTTTCCATAGACTTAGCCCATTGGTGGAAGACGAATGGCGCATTGACTTTTGTCAAACGTCGGAAAGAAAGTTGGCCGAGTCGGGATTCGAACTCAGGACCCCTGGATTGACAGCCCACATCGTTACCGACTGAACTACCGGGATTCGGCAATTAACTAGGAACTCAGACGGGAACGATGAACGTGTAGCAGATGAAAACAGTTTACTTGAAAGACCCTGGTTATTGCCACAGGTGTATGTACCGCATTGATAACTTCACTATATAACTGTACTTAAGGTGGAATCATACCTTTGAAATAACGTCGTTTTTGACGTCAAAACGTACGTTTTTGCGACAATGACAGTGTTGTTAAAGAAATCTCCATTACTTCCTCATTTCAATTTGGATTCGGATAACATTTACTTTAAACTGAAGAGAATACAATAACCTGTATGATAATATCAATTCTATACATCTGTCATGACAATTAACGTAACATAAAGCGACTTAAAGTAGAAATTTCGCTAGAATATTTTAACAGTTATTTGATTAATTCTGATTTATTTAAAATTCGCGCGAAAGATTTTTTTTAAAATAAAATATAACATAGAACACCTATTCATCTACCATTTGCCAATCTTTCAAGCAAATCTATCGTATCGATTTTTAATAAATCACAATGTCGTTAAACCTCTTATGAGCGTCGTAACGTTCACTGCGGAATTAAACATTGAGACGCATCCAGGGTAATTAAAATGAATACTTATATTTTCCTTATAATTATCAATTTCATTCTAAATTTAAGCTATCCCCTAAAGAATAATGGTAGGTAGTATATATGTGTTTCTATTTAAAGAATTAAAGTAATTACGGTCGTAAATAATTTATAAAAAAAAAAAAAAAAAAAAAATTGGATTTGTCATATGTATAAACTGACTCGTTAACTTTCCTGTTCAACTGATGTTCTATATATGAAATATAATTATCACAAATATTATATGTCACCCTTGTTTTTTTGTATCGTATTTGAGATAACAGTATACAAATGTTGTTCTCAATATGCAATTTTGAGAAATTCGAAGGGTATACCTGTCATGCAAAGCTTTCTTGGTAATCTATCCTTGATAATGTTGTTGTCGTTTGCTGCAAGTTTTTGATTAAATTGTAATGTGTGTTTACACAGCTGCGCAGTTATGTGTGATTAAAGGAATGACCATTACTATCTCATCTTATATTAACATCGATTTAAAGCGAATAATATAAACTCCGTCATGATATATAGTTCACCTTTTTTTCTTAAATAATTTTAAAGCAAAACTTGGTTTATTTAACGAACTCGCTGACTAATACAGTTATTACCTTACGTCTAATTTACTAACAAAAAAATGCCCTAGATATTGCTTTTAAAAGAAATCATTATAGTTCAGAACACCATTATTTCTCCTATTTACTCAAATTTGTTGGAAATATATCGGGCGGACTTTTAGTAAAACGCTATGCCGTAATACTGCTGACGTGCGCCGGTACGCGCACTGTGGAACTGAAAATGAAACACAGCCACCCATCCTTTCTTCTATCTTTCTTGTTTTACTCCATATGTCCCCGTTATTTTAAAACTACCGGTACTTCGTTTTGTCTTGAGAATTGTTTTTTACCCTAAACCCAAATTTCAAGACAAGCTATTGGGTTGATTTTAAGTAAATCACAATGCCATAACACCGTAGAAGATCACACCTTTGGTCACATGTTCGTACCTAATTACTAGTGTTGTCGACACACTTCCAATAATAAAACAAAATGTATCATTACCCGACTATACGCTGTCTACAATTTACAGACACCTGTGCAATGACATCGAAGGCTCACTACATAGTGCAGACAACGATGTGATAGCACTCCACGGGAGATGTATGTAGACAATAAAATAGTGGGTTAATTACCCAAACTATACAGGAAAATATTGTCAATAAACACCTGTTTTCAAACAGCTCTAGGTTGAATTGAACTGCGGAGCTGTGTTAATACAATCATGTCAAAACTTTTATAGAATCTTGTACATAAGGTTTTCCAAAGGGAAGAAAGTCAAATAGTTATTCTCGATGTTTTATCATATAAAGTGTTTCCTTAAATAACAAAAGCATAATCACGGATAGAATAGATAGAAAGCTTTGCATGCTGTTCAGTTATAATCTTTGAAGTTCTGAAACTTGCTTTTTGCCTGATTAAGAGAAACGCATTCTGTATTTACTGTTATCTCAAAATACATCACAAAATACCTCGAGTGACAAATATGAAAGTAATATAATATAATATATTAACAATTTCTTCCATGATAATTCTGACGATGCTCTTGTTTGAAGAATCTCGTATCAGAAATGTTGGGTTATGTAAAATCATGAAACTTCATGTTATATCGAATTACTATTTGATGTTCCCGTATCAATTTGTTTATGTAAATGTATGTATGTAAATGACGAATTACATGTATTCGAATAAGTGAAATAAAATCTATCTATAAGAACTGCAAGCGACGATTTAAGACTAATACTAATACATGGAATGTGAAAAAATGATTTAACAGATAAACAGCGAAGTAGACAGGTCAATTTATATAAAAACATATTTAATATTTAAAGGAGTATAATAGATACAATTTACCACTTTCGTAAAAGAATAAAATTGATTATTTTTATGAAAAATCGGGAGTTCATTTTAATAACCCTGGGTACGTTTCAATTTAAATTCCGCAGTGTACGGTTTGTCGCGTGACAGAGCTTTAACGTCAATGCGATTTACTAAAGATCTGCACGATAGATTTTCTTGAAACTTTGGTAAATGGTAGACAAACGGTTGTTCTAAATTGTTTAAATATATATTCTATATAAGTTTTTTAAAAAAATCTCTCGGGCGAATTTTTAATAAATCTGAAATAACCGAATTACTGTTAAAATATTTTGGCGAAAGTTTCATTTTTACTCCCCTTATGTTAGGTTAATTGTCTTGGCAGTTGTATGGAAATTACATCACTACGTAGGTAATTTTATTTTCTTCGGTCTGGTGTTAACTCTTTCCAAATACCACTTCAAACGAGACAGCCACGATGATTTCATTAACAACACTGTCATTGTCGTAAAAAACGTACGTTTTGACGTCAAAACGACGTTATTTCAAAGGTATGATTCCACCTTAACATGTTTTCTTTTACTAAATGACAGGATAATATCAGTAGCACATGATTATCCCACTTTGAACATCCTCAAAGGATTTATACTTACAGATGATATGTTCTACGATTATGTTCATCTCAATGACAGCAGAGGTATTCCTGCTATTACACATTTTTTGAAGCGCCAGATGAACATTCCGTTCACTCAATCAAACACACCCCAAAGGATGAGTAACAAACCTAGTATTCGGCATGGTGAACTGAAGAACTTTAACCCTAGGCAATACAATGAGAGACCAGCGCACAATGTTGACATCAATAACAACAATCAGCGCCCACCACTGCTCAGAAATTCATTCACCAACAATAACAATCAATGGCCATCACCACTCGGTAATCCATACAACCACAACAATCAACGCCCACCACCGCTCGGAAATCCATACAACAATAACAATCAATGCCCACCACGGCTCAGAAATCCATACAGTAACAATAATCAATGCCAACAACCGCTCGGAAATCAACCTGGACCACATTTCAACATGACGTACTTTAACCCTTGGCTTTACGGACCTCGGAACATGCCCCCGTATATGCAGAGAATGGATTTTCAATAATGTGTGCCTTAGTGAACCATTCTGATCTACATCTTCCCAACATCTTACCCCCATGAACTCATTGATCCTTCAACAATGACAATACATAACCTGAGAATTGGTCTATGGAATATTCAGGGTTTGAACCATGACAAAATAAAGGACCCTATTTTTATGAATATTATTTCTAATATGCATGTTTTCAGTTTAGTAGAAACGTGGAATGACAGTGGAACTATTTTAAGTATACCAAATTATGCACTTATTTGTAACAGTAATCGAACTAAACATAAAAAAGCCAGGCGTAATTCAGGTGGAATTGCAATATATGCCAAACACTCATTGACAAAAGGCTTGTCTAAGCTTCCTAATGAACATAGTGATATCCAGTGGGTTAAGCTAAACCACAACTTTTTTAATCTTCCAAGAGATGTATATCTTGCTTTTATCTATTTTTCCCCAGAAAGTTCTTCCGGGCAACCAAAGGATATTGAAGAAATGTTTTCAAAATTACTCAGAAACATAGAATACTACAGTCAATATGGCGAGGTATTGATTCAAGGGGATTTTAATGCATATACTAGCACATCCTCTGACTTTGTGTCTTCAGATGAATCTAAGTATCCTCATACAGAGGATGATAATTATGTATATGATATATGTACACCAAGAAATAATCTTGATCATAAAAGGCCCAATAAGAGTGGCAAGTTATTAATTGAGCTCTGTAAAGAAGCTGGGCTAAGAATACTGAATGGTAGAACTATTGGAGATCTACATGGTAAATATACCTGTATCAAATATAATGGTTCTAGTATTGTTGATTATGCAGTTACATATGCATGCCATAAGTAGTTTTACTGTGCATGACTTTACACCATTATCTGATCATTGTGCAACAAGCTGTACCTTACTGACATATTTTTTTGATAATACAAATACTCAACAAGCATATTTAGAACCACTCCCAGGTAAATTTGTATGGGATTCAGAGGCGATTAATCGTTACTCTACTCTTATTCAGAATAATAAGTCTAAAACCAAACTGCAACAATTTCTGAGTAGAAAATATTCAAATTGTAATGAGGCTGTAAATGATCTAAATACAATTCTACAAGAAACAGCTATGGCCTCTGCCAAATTTATCAAAGGGCGTATTAAAAAACAAACAAATAAACCAAAAAGAAAACCCTGGTTTTCAGAGTCATGTGATGACTTATATAAAACTGTTAAACACTATGCATTTCTTATAAATAAATTTCCATTTAATGGAGCTTACAGAAAAGAATACTACTCTTATCGCTCAAAATTAAGGCGAAAATGCAAACAAAATGAAAAGAAATACAAAAATGAAATATGTTCTGATCTATCCAGTAATATCAACACTGACCCAAAATCCTTCTGGGATTTACTTAATAAATTAAGCCGAGCATCAGACAATAATTCTACTGAAAACATTGATGAGCAAGCATTCTGTAAATTTTTCAAAAATTTAAATTCTTGTGAAGCACAATCAAAGGACAGTAAATTTCATAGAATTATTCGTACGAAATTAGAAGAACTTAAAATTGCACTAAATAACGAAGATAATATGTCTTATAATCAACCAATAATGGCGGATGAAATAATTAAAGCCTCTAAAACCCTGAAAAATGGTAAATCCACTGCAAAGGACTTGATTTCAAATGAAATGATCAAATATGGTATACCAATACTAGTTGGCCCTATTACTAAACTGTTTAACCTTATTTTCAAAGAAGGAACATTCCCTAAGGTATGGAATGAAAGCTTCATTTCTTTAATACACAAAAAGGGCAGTAAAATGGACCCTGCAAACTACAGAGGTATATCTATAACTTCTAACCTAGGGAAATTGTTCAACAAAGTTATCTATATGAGAATTACAACATTTGTCAACGAACATAACATTATAAGTGAAAACCAAATTGGTTTTAAAGAAAAATCCCGCACCTCAGATCACATCTTCACCCTAAAATCTATAATAGAACATAAGAAAAATAAGAAGCAGAAAGTGTTTGCTGCCTTCGTTGATCTGAGGAAGGCTTTTGATACAGTTTGGAGAAATGGATTATTTTATAACCTCTTGGAACTTAAATTTCCCTGCAAACTCTTTAAAATAATTCATTCTATGTATGATGATACTGGGTATAGAATAAAATTCCCAAATGGTCTTAGTGAAGAATTTGTCTCCACCCGTGGTGTAAAACAGGGAGATGTTCTCAGTCCTATACTATTTAATCTTTACATAAATAATCTGGTAAACAGTCTTCAAGGTGCTAATACAGACCCGATAGTAATTGGAGACACAACAATAAATTCCCTTTTATTTGCCGATGATATAGTTTTATTATCTAATTCTGAGAAGGGACTGCAAACATCTTTAAATGTTCTTAGTGACTTTTGTCAATCTTGGAAACTAGAAGTAAATATAAACAAATCAAAAGTCATTATATTTAACTCAAATGGCAAAACCCATAATAACTTTTTTAAATATAATAATGAATTCCTGGAAACAGTTAAATCATACTGCTATCTTGGCATGACACTGCAGTACACAGGGAATCTAAACCTATGCAGCTCATTGCTTGTGGAAAAGGGTAGAAAAGCCCTTTTCAAAATAAAAAAACCAGTTGGACTTAATAACCCATGCAAGCTTTTAGAAAAACTATTTGACTCCCTTGTTGTGCCTATTGCTCTATATGGTAGTGAAGTATGGGGGATAGGGAAACAATACAAGGATTCAGATCGATTTGAACACTTGCAGTTAAAATTTATTAAAGAAATTCTAGGAGTTAACTGCAAAGCATCAAATGCTGCATGCCTAGCTGAGCTGAACAGATTGCCCCTATTTACCAGAATAGAATCTTCAGCAATAAAATATTGGCTCCATATACTAGAGTCAAATAATTCACTCATTTTAAAAATATATAGAGCAACTGAAGAAAAAAACTCATGGATAATAAATATGAAAAATCTCATTTCAAAACTTGGATTCCATTTTATTAGTCTAAATCCTTTTGATATTAAGATCTATCTAAAACGCATTCAAGAGAGAATTAAAGATACAGCCTTTCAAAGGCAAGAGACTGACATCAGTCAAAATAAAAAATTAAACTTCTTTAACATACTATATAAACCAAATAAAAGACCCTCATATGTTGATCATTGCAAATCCAAGTGTGATAGATCAACATTATGTAAGTTGAGGATAAGTGCTCATACTCTGTCAGTTGAAAGAGGACGATATTTAAATATACCAAAACAGAGTAGAATATGTCTTTGCTGCAACAACGGAGACGTTGAAGATGAACTTCATTTTCTTTTAAAATGTTCTACGTACAAATACTTGAGAGATAACCTCATTAAAAACATAAATAATGTTCTAATGAACAACAAATTTATTTTTTTATCATACAACTTGCTTATCTCAATTCTCAATAGTAATTCTCCAACTGTATTAAAAATTGTAGTGAATTACTTGAATGAATGCTTGTTGGTTAGAAATTCATTGTCAAATGATACTTGAGTTATCTCATACTTATCCACTGTCACTCCTACATTGTACATATTTAATTGTAATTTGTCTGTATTTTGTTGCCATAACCATTTATTGTTAATGTGTTAGTGCTAATAAAGTTATTATTATTATTTAAAATCCAGCAATTAAAAGTATCTAAGAAGAGTAGAATCTTTTTTTACATCGAGAAGGCCACTTCAAAACACTTGCAACGAAAAGTTACGGTATTTTGGGACGTTTTCATAACAAATTGGTCAAGAGTGTGTACGTTGGCATGCCAATTTTGGAAAATATTGTTTGAATGTTCTCAAAAAGTAAAACGTTCTGAAAGACAATACGCACATTTTCGGAAAGCTTATGAATTGGTGCAGTCGGCACATACGACACTTTCGGATCAGCCAAAAGGAATTTCTCAAAATTATCATTTTATTAGTAAAACTATTTTGGGAACTTTTTAAGAATAATTTAAAGCTTAATATGGTGATAAATCAATGTTAAACATGTGATATTAAAATTTACATTTTTTGTCAAATATGACTTATTAGTTGCACAGGGGGCTAGTACGTATTTTTTAGCTATATAGCTAAAAAATACGTACTAGCCCCCTGTGATTAGTTGATTGAAAAATTCATCAATTTTCGTGCATGAAAGTGTGTACTGTAAATTTAGCCCCATCACTGTTCTGTTTTTCGCGGCAATAGGTTTTAGTTCTTTTTTTTCATATTATTTCAATAAAAATGTTAAATGAATATCTTGTTATTAAAAACCGCTGTTTGAGGTTACCCCTGAATAACAGAAATAAACATTTGTCACGTGACCCGGAAATGGCAAGTTTGACCTTAAACTGTCAAATTTACAGCTTGCAATTGCAGACACTAAAGAAACATTTTAACACATTTGTATAATTATTGGATTATATCATCGTGGGGAGGAAGTATTTGTTTAACATTTTATGTATTTTTGTTTCTCTCAACCTTCTTTTCAAAGAGACAAGATTCGTTAATTTGGTTACTGACCCGGAACTGTCGAGTTCACTGTATCGTTGGTTTTTGACATTAATTTATAAGTATGCCCATGACTGAGCCCTGATAAATGTTAAGAGGTTCGAGAAATGCTACCCATTTTCTCCTATATAGATCAGACAATCTCCACCAAAAAGTCTCTTTTTAAAATTATTTTTTCCCACTAAATGCTGCAGTTCATGTCTGTTGTAACACAATAATGTTATTTGAATTGGTGTGTTTATATGTCTCTGATTGGTTACAACCACAGGCTGCATCTTACATGGAAAGTTATAGAAAGAATTATTTACTATCCATAGCTTTCCAAAACAGCTATAGTAAGTTGCAGCCTGTGGTTACAACCCTTAAATTTAATCGTGTACAGGGTTAGTCCAAATCATTTAGACTCTTGGTTTCTCTTTTTATCATCTGTCATTTATATAAATTGGTCAACCGTCGTGTATGCAGAATAATAACAAAATGAAAAATGAGCATATGCGATGTATTTTTTTTGAAGGACTAGCACAGGGTGTCGTCTAGTCTAGGTTTCTGTACAAGGAATGTGATTTTTTATTTTGACTGTTCACATCACGGCGATATATTGAGACTAGGTGTCGTCTTAAGTGCACAACCATCTAGAGACATATAAATACAGAGATAGGCCAGGGTACTTGCGCTTCACAAAGAACAAATCACGGTAAAACCAGGGATGTAGATAAGAGGGATAGGTAACTAAACTGTATACTAAAATATCACCCGTGCCAACATTTGTAGCAAGTAAAACTGAAAAACTATTCAAGATATGAAAATAAAAAATAAAAATTCTTGAAGTTTAAACATTCTTCTATTGCAGTTTAGATAAAAATATTTTAATATACTACAGGTTTTGATAATATGTTATCCTTATGAAAAATGTCAGTCTATTAATTTTTGGAAAAAAATAATATATTTCAGAAATCCCAATATCTGTGTCTTTTAAACCCGTCAGTGTTCAAAATACAAAGAAATTCCAGTTGTTCATTGTATCTCTAACTTATGTTGAAATGTTAAGCTTTCAGAATATGTAAGTTTTGTTTATATGCCAAATGTGACTTCAAAGTTTTATTTGCTACAAAATGTGAAAATTTGGACAATTTTATTTCTATGTGTGATATTTTAACCAGATAACAGGTGTACAGGTGGAGTTGCCTATCCCTCTTATCTATGTCCCTGGTTAAACCTTGCAGGTATGGCGAGATCCGTTAGTCATGCATCTCATTTATCAACCGCTGATTAGGGTACGTTATGTAGAGTAACTTTGATATCACTTTATTCTTTCATTTAATTCCGTGATTTCAGATTTGCTCAATTTGGGATTTTAGTAATTTTTTAACTGAAACATCCATGGAAAAAATTATAGTTACTCATTAAAATATGCATTATCGGAATTTGTCCATATACGGACCATACCATGTTTCCCCCTTTATTATTATCTCTGTCAAATGCGATCAATGTTTAAATGCAGTCGATATGAGTAATATATTAGTATCAGTTAATCTTTGTATTGAAATAAATAACAATAATCTTTCTAGCATTTGATATTTAACTGTCAAAGAAATATAAATACATATGGGACAAATAAAACTCTGCTTATATTTTATATAATAGTCGACATTCTTTTATCATCTAAGTTAACTGATGTATTTCAATTGAGTAATCAAGGTTGTCAAATGCTTTTTATGAGCATGTGCATGACACGGATTATGATTAGCGAGACTTTCGCCGCACCGCGATAGAGAGCGAGATTTCACTGTTATTTGAATCTCTGTATTTATAAACCATCTTACCTTTAAATTTTGCACAATGTTAACAATTTGAAAGTAAGAGAATAGTCAAAACGCATATTTTTGAGAAAGTAAGACAATGATTTTGCCAGAAATTCAGCCTGATGAAAGAAAACATTTTATTAAATTCATTTGCTTTTACTCGTGTCCCAAATGTGACATCATTTCTTTTAATGATGGGCACATCTGAAGGCATGAAAATGTTTTGCTCTCTGTCAGGAAGAAGGTTATTTGGCTTAACCCTTTCCCTCATATAGACGCTTTCTGACGCCTCTGCAGCAGACGGCTTTTTGAAAACATAGTGACAAAAGAAGAAATTGCACAAAACATGCAATTTCTCCTTTTGCCACAATGTTTTCCACTTTTAGTCATAGGTTATCCATTCAATTACAGAGATTTTCTATTTTTTGACAAATTATGTTCGAAGTCGTCTGCTGCAGAATTGTCGTATGAGGGAAAGGGTTAAGAAAGTTTATGTCCTGTGAATGCTAGTTAAATATTTAACAGTTTGAATTTTTTTGTTATAATTTTTACTTTCTGATATTTTCCAATGTAAAACATTGCTCATTTATAAATTTTGTGCATTTACTATTAATAACTAAAACCCAGGGTGCACTGATTCTGGTCGTATTTTCATATTTTGACAAATAGGAGGTAATAGAAATGACTACTCTTCCTGTCAAACCCTACAATGCAATGTGAAAACAAATAATGTGAATTGATGGAAAATAAGTTAAATTAAAGGTAAATTGGGTGTAATTTTTGTGTGTTTGCTTCATTAAGTGCAATATATAGATAAAAGTCTAAAGTAAAGGTCACTGAAACTGGGCAGTCCTGAAATTATATCCTATATTCCTCCAAGGAAAGACGTCACATGTGCTCTGTTTTGGCTCGGATTTGAGAAGGAAAGGCTAGCTATACTATTCACCTCGGCGTCGGCATTGGTGTTACATCTTGGTTAAGCTTTTTGTACCAATTCACTTTTTAGCTCACCTAAGCACGAAGTGCAAGGTGAGCTTTTGTGATCACTCACCGTCCTTCGTCGTCTGCATTGTCGTCGTCATCGGTGTCTGTTAACAATTTCCTACAAATGACTTCTCCTACTATACCAATGGACAGATTTCAAAATAACTTCACAGGAATGGTCCTTAGGTGGTCCTCTTTCAAAGTTGTTCAAAGAAATTAATTCCAAGTAGAACTTTGGTTGCTGTGGCATCAGAAAAGGGTAAAATTGCCAAATCTTAAAAAATCTTTTTGTCCAAAAGTACTGGCCCGATTTGAAAATTATTTTGCACAAATGTTCCTTGGGGTACCCTCTACCAAGATTGTTCAAATATTTCCGATCCGTTGAAAAACATGGGGCTTATTTGCCTTATATGTGCATTGTTAAAACTTGTCCAAAAGTACTGGCCTGATTTGAAAATTATTTTGCACAAATGTTCCTTTTGGCACCCTTTACCAAGATTGTTCAAATATTTCCGATCCGTTGAAAAACATGGCCGCCAGGGGGGGGGGGGGGGGGGGGGGGCTTGTTTTCCTTATATGTGCATTGTTAAAACTTTAAAAATCTTCTTGTCCAAAAGTATTGGCCCGATTTGAAAATTATTTTGCACAAATGTTCCTTGGGGCACCTTCTACCAAGATTGTTCAAATATTTCAGATCCGTTGAAAAACATGGCTGCTAGGGGGCAGAGCTTGTTTTCCTTATATGTGCATTGTTAAAACTTTAAAAATCTTCTTGTCCAGAAGTATTGGCCCGATTTGAAAATTATTTTGCACAAATGTTCCTTGGGGCACCTTCTACCAAGATTGTTCAAATATTTCAGATCCGTTGAAAAACATGGCCGCCAGGTGGGGGTCGGAGCTTGTTTTCCTTATATGTGCATTGTAAAATCTTTAAAAATCTTCTTGTCAAAAAGTACTGGCACGATTTAAAGATAATTTGGCACAAATGTTCCTTGGTGGACCTTCTATCAAAATTGTTAAAATTAATCCAATCCATTGAAAAACATGGCCGCCAGGGTGGGGCTTGTTTTTCTTATGTGCATTGTAAAATCTTTAAAAATCTTCTTGTCCAAAAGCACCTGCCTCATTTAAAAATTATTTGGCACAAATGTTTCTTGGGTGACCTTCTACCAAGGTTGTTCAAATAAATCTGATCCGTTGAAAAAAGATGGCCAACAGAGGGTTGCTCGTTTTCCTTATATGTATAGAGTAAAAACTTTGAAAACTATTTAAGTTCTATTAAATCAGGTGAGCGACATAGGGCCATCATGGCCCTCTTGTTTTCAAAACCATTATAGATATTGCTTTGAAACTTACAACACTTATTCACCATCATTACCTCGATCAACATACAATTACAAAAGTACATAACTCTCCCAAACTGGTTGGCCGATTTACAAATAATTTTGTAGAAATGTTCCTTGGGTGACCCTCTATCAGATTCCTTCAAGTCATTTTGATTGGTCGAAAAATGTTTTAGTAAAAAAGAGGGGTAAAATCGTACAGATTTCTACTAATGGTTTCTTGTTTTATGTTTTACATTTTCTGCTTTGTCAACAATTAATTTGAAGACATTCACATCTGGTCTTGATTGAGTGTATCTATGTACAGAGTCCTTGTGGGGTCCAGAATTGTCATGTTTACTAAGGCGATTTTTGCATTTCGGCAATGATTCGGAGGGGAATTTATATTTTTAGCGGAAAAACTATGCTTATTGTCTGAGGGGAAGGGGCCTCTTACCTGGATTTTCAAATAATTTTGTAGAAATGTTCCTAGGGTGACCCTCTATCAAATTCCTTCAAGCCATGTTAAGTGGTTGAAAACTATAGCCGCCAGGGGGCAGGGCTATTTTGCCTTATATGGCTATAGGGAAAACTTTTAAAATCTTCTCCTCCGAAAGTGTCGGGCTAATTTTCAAATAATTTTGTAGAAATGTTTGTTGGGTGACCTCTATCAGATTCCTTCAAGCCATGTTGATTGGTTAAAAGACATGGCCGCCAGGGGGCAGGGCTATTTTGGCTTATATGGCTAAAGTGAAATCTTCTCACTTCTCCAAAGTGTCTGGGTGATTTTCAAATAATTTTGTAGATTCCACCAAGCCATGTTGATTGGTCTTAAAACATGGCTGCCAGGGCTGTTAGCCTTAAATTGGCTTTAGTGAAAACTTTAAAAATCTTCTCCTCACAAATTATTTGGCTGATTTT
The DNA here is from genome assembly GCA_031761405.1 of Serripes groenlandicus. Taxonomy (NCBI): domain Eukaryota; kingdom Metazoa; phylum Mollusca; class Bivalvia; order Cardiida; family Cardiidae; genus Serripes; species Serripes groenlandicus. The sequence continues at coordinate 33,891,761 of JASEVX010000004.1, forward strand.
CAAATAATTGCAGATATGTTCCTTGGGTGACACTCTACGAGATTCCTTCAAGCCACTGTGATTGGTAAAAAAACATGGCCACCAGGGTGTGGGGCTGTTTCGAGATTTAATTTTTGCCTAATGGCAGTGGAGCAATACTGGCCCTCTTAGGCCTTTTGTTGATAAATGCTTTCAATCCATAGTGCAGACCAAAATCAAACTTTAGATAGGTGCATGCTGATCTCGGTGTACACTCTTCATCACAGTATTTTTCATCTATTGCAGTGTTTGTGTGTTTATTTGCTGATTTCTGATAAAAGATTTTACTGAACAGTGCTGACAAAGATCAGACTGCATACTGGTAGTTGGAAGTCAGATTTCTTCTTATATTGGTTTTGTGATAAGATACATCAGCAAAAATATCAAGTTGCACATATGTGCAGGCTGATCATGGGTTACACTTTTCTCAAAAGTTTTACAATTTCATATTTTCAGGGAAAATCTGTACCACTCTGCATGTGTATATAATATGCTGATTTTTGTTCTTGATATATTTTCAATGATCAGTAAGTTTATGCCAGATAACTAAATTGAATTTAAAAAAAATAAAAAGAGTATGGTTCATGCAATTTCCGTGTAGATCTAGTCGACCAAGAAGACTTCTGGATTACACAATTAACCGTTACATTTTCTCCGACTGCACTGGGAAGGATTCCCTACAATTAGCAGAAAACATTGAGGAAAATAAAGAAATCAACTTTCTCGGATAATTCATAACATTTTCAATGATGCGTTTACGATTTTGTACCGGTCGTATAGTGCAAAGCATCAGAAAATTGTATATTTATAAACTATTTATATAATGTATTTTGAGGCCTCTGTAGCGGACCACTTGCTGAAATAATTCAATAATTATACCTTCCTTTGCAAAGATTTTTCATATTTTCACCAAGATATTTTCAAAGTCATCTGCTGCAGATTTGCTGCATGTGGGAAAGGGTTAATTACTGTTAGAAAATATACTACCAACTCTGCTATTTTATATTTTGCAGGGTTGTTTGTGAAGGGCTTAGGCTGTTTTTAGATTTTTTTGGCAAATGCTATTGATATTACAATTTGTGTCATATTACACTATCATAGACAAACTATGGCATTTTTAATGATAGTTCAAGTTCCTTTTGAACCAGTTGATACTTCAGACAAAAAATCAAATGAAAGCAAAACAGATGATGTAAAGATGGAAAAGGAGGATAGAGCAGAAGGAAAAAGTTCAAAAGCTTGCAATGAAGGTTTGTTACATTACCAAACTATTATCTATTTTGTTCAGAAGTCTGGTGTTTAAACCATAATCCAGGCTTTGGAAATTTCTGAGATGTCTCACATCTAACTAGAGACAGAGCCAGTTTAAATTTCTATACAGAAAAGATCTTAAGATTTTAAGATTACCACTGAATTATCCTTAGGTGCTGTAATTGCAGTAAATTAAAAAAATGACAACACAGCATTACAGTAACTAAATCAATTTGTTTAAAAATATGGAACATAGGAAGGATTTTGATACTATTGTTAATAATTTTAAGGTCCAAACAGAAACAATAATGCAGTTGAGGAAGGTGGACCAAGTGAAAGTTCGGTGAAAGATGACTCTTCAACTCCTTTTGACAATCCGAAGGTAGTGAAAAGGGATTCTTTAGACACCAAGACTTACGAAATTGCTGATAAAATTGTGCTGAAAAAAGACACAGAGAACAAGGCAGCTATTGAAATCACTGAGTTAGCCAATGAACCAAGTGAAAGCACAGAGAATAATGTTGAAGAGAGTCTAACTATGGATGACACAAAAGGAAAGGTTGCTAATAATGAGGTTGGTCCTGCTGAAGTGAAAGAAATGGCAACACCTGACAAAAATCTGGATGATGAAAGTGAAGAAAAACAGAAAGGTGGCTCCATTGAATGGTTTATTTGTTCAAATTTATAAAATTCTTGAACCAATGATCAACAATATATCAAATTTATTACATGTTTATGGTTTAATTTGAGATTTGACCTTGAAATAGAAGAATTACCATCAAATAACATATCTTATGCACTTTCAGACAATCATCATTGGGATACAATCTTTTCAAAGCATTTATATTCTGCCAGTAAATTGTCTTTTAAAATTCTCTTGTCAGAAAATCATAAATGTTTGGTTATGTCATAAATAACTTGTCCGGACTTAAATTTACTGGCAAGGACCATTTTGATCACTGCTAATTTCGCAGACTATTCTGCATTAAAACTTTCCCTCATACAGACACATTTTGACAACTCTGTAGCATACAATATTTGAATACATTGTGACAAAAGCAGAAATTGCTATTAATGAGCAATATCTTCTTTTGTCACAATATTTTCAACTCTATTCAATAACAATACTTATTTATGATGATTTTTAAAACTTTTGTTTCAGTTTATGTTTTGAAAGTCATTTGCTGCAGGATTGTTGTAGTGGGAAAGGGTTAAGCAACTAGATATTGTTTAGTTGTTTTGTGAGAAGCTTTAATCCAATTGCGCACAATTTATGGTCAAATTGGTTTATTCTTCCACTGTTAAGACCTCAATAATTGTCAGACTTACAGAAAATCAACTTTAAATTATTGAATTTTCTTGTTAAAACAGGTATGACGGATTCAGAAGAAAAAGATGAGGATGGAACAAGCACAAAGGAACAAGCTATTGAGATCTCACCTGAAAAGCAAGAAGCAATTTCACCAACAACACTAACAAATCTTGTTCCATTAGTGGCTAAGATTCCTCTTCATCAGGTAAAATTTGGCTCCCGACCACTACTTAGTTTTTGTGTCACCTGCCACTCAGGTGCCAGTCTCGTTTAAAATCTAAAAATAGCATTTGACTATATATATTAACAAGGTACATTTCCTTTTCAACAGCCAATTTTTCTGATCGCAATGGCTGTAATTTACCTTAAGATATTTGCACGGAATTTTTATATTAAAGATGTAACAGTCAAAGTAAGTTATGTACCAAATTTTATTAGAGTTAATGGAATTATAAGCGAGATATAGCTTTTAATGTAAAACTACTGCTCGGGGACGTGAGGTCCGAGTAAAAACTCGTAAATCAGATGATTTCATTTTTAAGAAGTGTCATTTAATTTTAATGCGCTGCTAAAAATAGGAAATGTACCTTGTCAGTATATAGTCAAATGCTATTTTTATACGCCGCCGGAGGCGGTCGTATATTGGCGTCATCTTCTCCGTCTGTCCGTACGTCCATTTCTTGTGAACGCAACTCCTCCTATGTTTCTGACCGTATCTTTTCAAAACTTGGTCAATATCATAACTATAATGTGTAGATGTGCATGAAGCGGCGATTTTCCGGTTCATTGATATTTGCAAGATTTATGTTCCTTGTAACTTAGTCTCTGTAGCTGATTGATATTGCAGCCTTGTGAACGCAACTCCTCCTATGTTTCTGACCGAATCTTTTCAAAACTTGGTCAATGTCATGACTATAATGGGTAGATGTGCATGAAGCGGCGATTTTCCGGTTCATTGATTTTTGCAAGATTTATGTCCCTTGTAACTTTAATAGTCTCTGTAGCTGATTGATATTGCGGCTTGTGAATGCAACTCTTCCTACGTTTCTGACTGAATCTTTTCAAAACTTGGTCAATATCATTACTATAATGGGTAGATGTGCATGAAGCAGGGATTTTCCGGTTCAGCAATTTTTGCAATAGTTATGCCTTTCGAAACTTGGTCTCTATAGCATATTCACTTGTTAGTTAATACCAAAGTCAGCTAGGCTGGTAAGCAGAGTAAGACTTTCAACTCTGAACAAGTGTGGATAAACTGTTTTGCTCAAGGAAACACCCGGCTGCCCCTGCAGGGATCGAACCTACTACCCAGGCAACCATGATCTCGGGTCCCTGTCTCTTCCAGCTAAGCTAACTGGTCTCACAGACTTCATTTTGAGCTTATGTATACAGACATGTTAAAAGCAATAATTAAAAGGACCAATCTTGATCTTTATATTTTGTGGCGGCGTATATTGTGGTGGCACTGGCACTCTTGTTAGATTTTAAAAGAGACTGACACCTGTGAACTGCCAGGTGTCTCATAGGGATCACTTCTAGTAGTCGGTCTGCCTCTCCATCGTCTCATAGGGATCACCTCTAGTTGTCTGTCTGCCTCTCCATCGTCTCATAGGGATCACCTCTAGTTGTCTGTCTGCCTCTCCACCGTCTCATAGGGATCACTACTAGTTGACAGAGTTGTCTGTCTGCCTCTCCATCGTCTCATAGGGATCACTTCTAGTTGTCTGTCTGCCTCTCCATCGTCTCATAGGGATCACTTCTAGTTGTCTGTCTGCCTCTCCATCGTCTCATAGGGATCACTACTAGTTGTCTGTCTGCCTCTCCATCGTCTCATAGGGATCACTACTAGTTGTTTGTCTGCCTCTCCATTGTCTCATAGGGATCACTATTAGTTGTCTGTTTGCCTCTCCATCGTCTCATAGGGATCACTTCTAGTTGTCTGTCTGCCTCTCCATCGTCTCATAGGGATCACTACTAGTTGTCTGTCTGCCTCTCCATCGTCTTCACATAAAGCATTCTCACAATGACCTTACCAGATTTCCTTCAAATTTTAGGGATCCATGCAGAATTCTGGTTTCCATGGCAACGAAATGAAAATAACTTCAAAATTCTTCTTCTCCCAAACTGGTTGGCAGATTTTCAAATAATTATGTAGAAATGTTCCTTGGATGACCCTCTATCAGATTCCTTCAAGCCATGTTGATTGGTAAAAAAACATGGCCGACAGGGAGGCGGGGCTATTTTGCCTTATATGGTAGAGTGAAAACTTCCGAAGGTGTCAGGCCGATTTTCAAATAATTTTGTAGAAATGTTCCTTAAGAGAGAAATGTTCCTCACTATCTGATTCCTTTAAGGCATGTTGATTGGTAAAAAAATATGGCCGCCAGTGGGCCAGTGGGCCAGTGGGCAGGCGTATTATAAGTTATATAAGTTATAGAAATATAGGGGGTCTGCACGTGACACGCTTTAACCAATGAAATTGCTACAATTTCGTGGGAGGTGAAATAATTTGCCTTATATGGCTATAGTGAAAACTTAAAAATCTCCTACAAAAGTGTCAGGCCGATTTTCAAATAATGTTGTAGAAATGTTCCTTGGATGACCTTCTATCAGATTCCTTCAAGCCATGTTGATTGGTGAAAAAACATGGCCACCGGGGGGGCGGGGCTATTTTGCCTTAAATGGCTATAGTGAAAACTTAAAAAATCTACTACGACGAAAGTGTCAGGCCGAATTCAAATAATTCTGTAGAAATGTTCCTGGGGTGACCATCTATCAGATTCCTTCAAGCCAAGTTGATTGGTCAGAAACTATGGCCAGGGGAGACCTTCTATTAGATTCCCTGTTGATTAGTCGAAAAACATGGCCGCCAGAGGGCGGGGCTATTTTGCCTTATATGGTTATAGTGAAAACTTAAAAAATCTTCTTCTCCTAAAGTGTCAGGTCGATTTACAAATAACTTTGTAGAAATGTTACTACTTAAGGTGACCCTCTTTCAGATTCCTTTAATCCATGTTGTTTTGTCCAAAAACATGGCCGCCAGAGGGCGGGGCTGTTTTGCCTTATATGGCTATAGTGAAAACTTAAAAAATCTTCTCCTCGGAAAGTGTCAGGCCGATTTTCAAATAATTTTGTAGAAATGTTCCTTGGGATTCCTATCAGATTCCTTCAAGCCAAGTTGATTGGTCGAGAAAGTGGCCGCCAGGGGGCGGGGCTATTTTGCATTATATGGCTATTGTGAAAACTTACAAAATCTTCTCCTCCAAAAGTGCATGGCCAATTTTCAAATAATTTTGTAGAAATGTTCCTTTGCATTTTATGGCCCTTTTTATGCCCCCGGAATCACCGATTCGGTGGGCATCTAGTTTTTATACGCCCGTTTTGAAAAAACGGATCGTATTATAGTTTTACCTGCGGTGTACGGCCGTGCGGGTTGGCGGGCGGGCGGCGTCCAGTATGTTGTCAGCTCAATAACTTAAGAAGCCTTTGTCGAATCATCACCAAATTTAGTCATAATGTGTATTGGGATAATATCTCGGACAAGTTCGATAACTAGCCATATCGCTTTAGTCAATCAAGAGTTATCGCCCTTTAATTATAGAAATTACCCAAAAATGGTCTTGTCAGCTCAATAACTTTAGAAGCCTTTGTCAAATGATCACCAAATTTGGTCAGAATGTGTATTGGGCTAATATCTCGAACAAGTTTGATAACTAGCCATATCGCTTTAGTCAATCAAGAGATATTGCCCTTTTATTATAGAAATTACCCAAAATTGGTCTTGTCAGCTCAATAACTTAAGAAGCCTTTGTCCAATCATCACCAAATTTAGTCAGAATGTGTATTGGGATAATATCTCAGACAAGTTTGATAACTAGCCATATCGCTTACGTCAATCAAGAGTTATCGTCCTTTAATTATAGAAATTACCCAAAATTGGTCTTGTCAGCTCAATAACTTTAGAAGCCTTTGAAGAATCATCACCAAATTTAGTCAGAATGTGTATTGGCATAATATCTCAGACAAGTTTGATAACTAGCCATATTGTTTTAGTCAATCAAGAGTTATCGCCCTTCAATTATAGAAATTACCTAAAATTGGTCTTGTCAGCTCAATTACTTTAGGAGCCTTTGTCCAATCATCACCAAATTTGGTCAGAATGTGTATTGGCATAATATCTCGGACAAGGTTGATAACTAGCCATATCGCTTAAGTTAATTGAGAGTTATCGCCCTTTAATTATAGAAATTACTTAAAATTGGTCTTGTCAGCTCAATAACTTTAGAAGCCTTTATCCAATCATTCCTAAATTTGGTCAGAATGTGTATTGGCATAATATCTCGGATAATTTTGATAACTAGCCATATCGCTTTAGTCAATCGAGAGTTATCCCTCTTTAATTATAGAAATTACCTGAAATTGGTCTTGTCAGCTCAATAACTTTGGGAGCTTTTGTCCAATCATCACCAAATTTAGTCAGAATGTGTATTGGCGTAATATCTTGGACAAGTTCGATAACTAGCCATATTGCTCCAGTCGATAGAGAGTTATTGCCCTTTAATTATAGAAATTACCTAAAATTGATCTTTGTCCGATCATCACCAAATTTAGACAATATGTTTATGGGCAGAATATCTTGGTTACGTTTGATAACTTACAACGCTATCTTAGTCACTACACAATTATGTCCCTCGAAATGGCCAAAACTGTACTAACAGTGTCCGCTCTCTAAGTTTAGCTGACGTACAACCAATTACCACTATACTTGGTCTCAAAAAAACAGGACGGGCGTATTTTGTGACATTTGGCGCTCTTGTTGCACTGTCTGCACGTCTGTCTGTCTGTTGAAAAAAACTTTAACCTTGACCACTACTTTTGAACCATAACAGGTACGGCTACTATATTTCACATGTGTTTTCCTTGTGACATGACCTTTCTGTCAGTACCAACATTTTTGACCTTGCGACCTTGACCTTTGACCTAGATGTTGCCATTTTTGAAAAAAACTTTAACCTTCACCACTACTTTTGAACCATAACAGGTACGGCTACCATATTTCACATGTGTATTCCTTGTGACATGACCTTTCTGTCAGTACCAAAATGTTTGACCTTGCAACCTTGACCTTTGACCTAGATGTTGCCATTCTCGAAAAAAACTTTAACCTTCACCACTACTTTTGAACCATAACAGGTACGGCTACCATATTTCACATGTGTATTCCTGGTGACATGACCTTTCTGTCAGTACCAAAATTTTTGACCTTGCAACCTTGACCTTTGACCTAGATGTTGCCATTCTTGAAAAAAACTTTTAACCTTCACCACTACTTTTGAACCATAACAGGTACGGCTACCATTTTTCACATGTGTATTCCTTGTGACATGACCTTTCTGTCAGTACGAAATTTTTTGACATTGCGACCTTAACCTTTGACCTAGATGTTGCCATTCTCGAAAAAAACTTTAACCTTCACCACTACTTTTGAACCAAAACAGGTATGGCTACCATATTTCACATGTGTATTCCTTGTGACATGACCTTTCTGTCAGTACCAACATTTTTGACCTTGCGACCTTGATGTTGCCATTCGGGGGCATCAGTGTTTCACAAACACATCTTGTTTCACTTAGAAATTCTGGTTAAAGTTTTGCATGCAACTACATTAAGAGAACATTGAAAAAACATGGCTGCCAGGGGGCTAAGCATGTTTTCCTTATATGTGCATTGTTAAAACTTTGAAAATCTTCTTGTTCAAAAAGTATAAGCCCAATTTGAAAATTATTTTGCACAAATGTTCCTTTGGGAACCCTATACCAAGATTGTTCAAATATTTCCGATCCGTTGAAAAACATGGCCGCCAAGGGGTGGAGCCTGTTTTCCTTATATGTGCATTGTTAAAACTTAAAAAATCTTCTCGTCCAAAAGAATTAGCCCGATTTGAATTTATTTTTTCACAAATGTTCTTTGGGGCACCCTCTACCAAGATTGTTCAAATATGTCCGATCTGTTGAAAAACATGGCCGCCAGGGTTGCTGCGGCATCAGAAAGGGGGCAAAATGTCCAAGCTTTAAAAATCTTCTTCTTTGAATCTGCATGTCTGATTCCAATATAGTTTGGTAGAAATGTTCCTTAGGTGAGCCTCTACAAAGATTGTTCAAGGCATACTGTTGGTTGAAAAACATGGCAGTCAGGAGGCATGAGAAAAGGGGCAAAATGACAAAATTTGGAAATTCCATTTTTAGCTCCACTGGCTGAAAGCCAGTCGAGCTTATGTCATGGCGAATTGTCCGTCGTGCGTGCGTGCGTGCGTGCGTGCGTGCGTGCGTTAACTTTTTCCTTTAAACAACTTCTTCTCCCTAACCACTTGGCCAATTTGGTTGAAACTTCATGGGAAGCATCCTCTCAATGTCCTCTACTAAATTCCTTCAATTTTTTTTGATCCATTCAAAATTCTGGTTTCCATGGCAACCGAAAGAAAAAAATATTGAGAACTTAAAAAATCTTCTTCTCCGAAAGTGTCAGGCCGATTTTCAAATAATTTTGTAGAAATGTTCCTTGGGTGACCCTTTATTAGACTCCTTCAAGAAATTTTGATTGGGCGAAAAACATGGCCGCCAGGGGGCGGGGCTTTTTTGCCTTATATAGCTATAGTGAAAACTTAAATAATCTTCTTCTCAAAAAGTGTTCAGCAGATTTTCAAATAATTATGTAGAAATGTTCCGTGGGTGACCCTCTATCAGATTCCTTCAAGCCATGTTGATTGGTAAAAAAACATGGCCGTCACAGGGCGGGCTATTTTGCCTATATGGCTAAAGAGCGAACTTAAAAAATCTTCTCCTCCAAAAGTGTCAGGCCGATTTTCAAATAATTTTGTAGAAATGTTCCTTGTGTGAACCTTAATTAGATTCCTTCAAGAAATGTTGATTGGGCGAAAAACATGGCCGCCAGGGGGCGGGGCTTTTTTGCGTTATATAGCTATAGTGAAAACTTAAAACATCTTCTTCTCCGAAAGTGTTCAGCCGATTTTCAAATAATTTTGTAGAAATGTTCATTGGGTGACCCTCTATCAGATTCCTTCAAGCCATGTTGATTGGTCGAAAAACATGGCCGCCAGAGGGCGGGGCTATTTTGACTTATATGACCATAGTGAAAACTTAAAAAATCTTCTCCTCCGAAAGTGTCTGGCATATTTTCAAATAATTTTGCAGAAACATTCCTTTGGTGACACTCTACAAGATTCCTTTAAGCCATGGTGGTTGGTAAAAAAAATAGCCACCACGGGGCAGGGCTGTTTGGAGATTTTATTTTTGCCTTATGGCCGTGGAGCGATACTGGCCCTCTTGGGCCTCTTGTTTTAAGTTCTTGTCTGATATTAAGGAAATTGAATATAAATCCTACTTCAGTGATCCTCTACATTTAATTTGTTCAAGCCGTTTTGATTGGTTACAAAATCATAGCAACCTCGCGTCATCACAAAAGGGGTAAATTGAACTTTTAGCTACAAATGACAACTCCTACCATTCCACTTGACCAATTTCAACGTTACTTCACAGGAATGTTCCTTTGATGGTCCTCTTTCAAAATTGTTCAAAGACTTGCATTCTGTGTAGAACCTTTGTTGCTGCAGCATCAGAAATTGAGAAAGCTCTTGTTAGATTTCAAGATAAAAATGGCTTTTACTGATAAACTATTTCTTTAACTGAGTGTCCACTCCTTGCAGTTTCATTTGAACTCCTGATCAAATTTTCAGATATTTGCAGTTAAATATTTGCTTCTAATTAACTATCATTCAGGTGATCGATTTAGGGCCATCTTGGCCCTCTTGTTTTTAGCTCTACTGGCCAAAGGCCAGAAGGGCTTAAGGCGTGGCGATTTGTCCGTTGTGCGTGCGTGCGTGCGTCCGTCCGTAAACAATTTCTTGTTAACACGATACAGTCTTCACTTTTGATTGTATCTCAACCAAACTTATACAGTAGTTAGATATCCATGAGAGCTCGGTTCCTTTCGAAAACCAGCCACAGATCCGCCCATGCATGACTGGATTATGGCCCTTGAAATTGTCAAAATTGCTATAAAAGAGCTTGTTAACATGATACAGTCTTCACTTTTGATTGTATCAACCAAACTTATACAGTAGTTAGATATCCATGAGAGCTCGGTTCCTTTCGAAAACCAGCCAGATCTGCCTATGCATGACTGGATTATGGCCCTTGAAATTGTCAAAATTGCTATAATAGGGCTTGTTAACATGATACAGTCCTTATTTTTGATTGTATCTCAATCAAACTTATACAGTAGTTAGATATCCATGAGAGTTTGGTTTATTTCTAAATTGTCAAAATTGCTATAATACAGCTTGTGAACACAATAGAGCTTCCATTTACTATCTGATCTTCACCAAACTTAGATGGTATTTGAATATTGATGACATATTTGTTCCTTTTGAAACGAGCCAGATCAATGCCAGTTGTTTAAAGTGTGTGATTTTCTTTTGTCACGGCAGCTCAATCTATCCGGGGAACAAAAGAAAATAGGAATATGACGTAATGTTTACCGCAATTTCACGCGCTTGTAAGAATGCCCTGGAGACATATGTTATCTTTTCACAAAAAGTGAATGGATTTTCCCAAGCTATATAAATGGGTGACTTCATTTACAAATTACTATAAAACCCTTGTAACTCGTAACACAACTTCACCTCTGTACAAATTACACACACTTTTAATGGACTTCGTGAATGCAATTACTTTTGACGCAGTTGCAGCAGAAAGCTTTTGAAAACACTGTGAGAAAAAGGTAAACACATAATGCCCGACCCGTAATTAATTCATGCATCATAAACATTGTTAGAAAAGGAGAAAAACAATAATACCCAGCTCATACATTATATACATTTATATACACTAACAAACACCCCTTTCCCCCCTACAGCTATTAAACTTTTGTAAACATTGTGAGAAAAGAAGTTCATTCATTTACACTGTCATTAGTTTGTTTCTACACTAGACGGTTCGCTTGTTAAAGAAGTCAGTCAATTTACGTTGAGTCTATGTGTTTCGGGCATCTGATCTGACCTGGCTGAGAATGTTTTGAAGGTGAGTTACTTGTGTTGCTGTACCCCAAACGGAAGATTCTATATAGCGAAGGACTTGGATATCTTCATCTTCGTCGTCATTGTCTTCAGTGAGAATGGTGGTCTCACTTTGCTGCACGCTCTGCAGTATGTCATCATCCGTCATCTCCTGGTGTGTGGGTAGGTCATGATCAATTGTGTTCCACGTCGTATAATCGTCAGTGCTAAAGTTGTCTCCAAAAGCGTGTCTTGCAGCATCGATTGTATCTTGGTCGTCTGAGGTCTGGATTGTACGAAGTGATTGCTCAGCAGCCTGTATCTCGTGTTCGTCGAAGCCGTCGAAATCGTTTTCGCTGTCTTCTTCTTCAGCTGGTATAGCGTCCCCAAGGCCCTTTTTCCAACAATGTTGTATGCAGCGTCCTGTGACGTTGTCCAAGCTTCTGCGTAGATGTGAATTGCTTCCTTCACGTTCAACGTTTTGAGGAATTCCGTCATTGACTTCTCTGGGTTGGCGATGACAGGAGACCAGTCGACGTCTGTAATTTTTCTTCGAAATAGCGATGATTCCCATGTCGCAGGGCTGAATCTTCGAGGTGGTGTTTTTCGGGAGGAAGGCAATCTTAATCTTCTTGTCTTTAGAAATAAGATCCTTCGGGTGTGCGGAACAGTTATCTAACAGTAGGATCCGATCGCCTTGGCCTCTAGCTTCTGGCTTCGGAGATGTCTGCAAACTTTCTGTGGAACCAGTTATCAAATATAGATGATGTCATCCATGCGTTTTTTGAGTGGTCATAGACAGCTGGCAGGGTGTCGGTATTAATGTGATGAAAGCATCTTGGCTTAGTGAACTTTCCAATAATCAGGGGCGGAAGCTTGTGTCTACCAGTGGCATTACAGCAGAGTAGGGCGGTTATTCTATTCTTGCACTGCTTGTAGCCTAACGTCTTCGTGCTGTCTGTTTTCTTGGCAAGTGTTCGATCAGGCAGCATCTTGAAGTACAACCCTGTCTCGTCTGCGTTATATATCTGTTCTGCAGAGTAACCACCGTCGTCAACAATTTTCTTCAATATTTCTGGATATGACGCTGCTGCTTCTTCGTCTGCTGACCGCTGTTCACCTCTGATGTGTACTTCGGAGATTCCATGACGACCCTTAAACCCCCTTAGCCATCCGCTACTGAAATCGTCTCTGGGCTGGTCTGGGTGGAGCTGGTTGTGAAATACAGTCGCCTGATCTTTGATAATAGTTCCTGACAGTGGTGTCTCCTTCAGTCTCTCCCGGTCGAACCAGGTATTGACGGCTGAGTCTAGCTGCGAGTCTTGTGCCCCACGATGGCGCTTTCTGTCTTGGCCCATGTTTTCCATTCCCGCTAATGCTGCCCTCAACTTCGTCTTGTCTTTGAGCCATCTCCTGAGCGTAGATTCGGCTAGCCCGAGGTTTCGAGCGACTGACGTCTGGGCTTTTCCACGTCGAACACAGTCAACGATGGAGATCTTCTCGACAATGGTGAATGCCTTCCTCTTCTTTGATGGCGTGGACATTGTTTTAATACTGTCGTAAATCCAAAATACACAGGTGTAAATCCAATATAATGTGTATGTTCACTTAAAGATCCAATTTAAAACAATATTTTGGGACACTATAAAATCCAACAACACTCGATATTGAATAAGATAAACAAACGATATGCTAACTCTGTGATATATTCTAATGAAATGGTATGATTGAACAGAATACATTTATTTATAACTAAGTTTACTAAGAACTCGCTAAAAACCAAACATTTTTCATCTCTCCTATGTAAAGCTAGTTTTTTCTTTTAATTAGACAACAATAGAAGTGTACTTCGTTTGATTGTCACACATTAATTAATGTGTTATACCGCCTTGTTTTTTCTTTAAAAATAACAGAAGATTAGTCTATAATTGTTCGTAATTTGTTTGTCACACACTATTAGTGCTATTTAGCCTTGTTTAATAATGCGCATATCAATTAGCACTCATTAATTCTGCAACGAAACAAACTGCTTGTGACACCTCTATTGTGTAACCCTTAAAGCAATATCTCCTCTTCTTACATTGTGAGAAAAGGAGAAGCACGTAATGTCCGCTTCAGATGCGTCTGCAAAAGGATTAATTTTTAAGTGTGAAAACGGACAAATGTGACTTAAGGGTTGATTGCATTGTAGTCAGCCTAAACAAAACATGTGACACCGACACAACCCTTTGTTTGATTTTCGCGCTTTTATTTTTATAGGACCAGAAAAATATTTAGGAGCAATACATTTAATATTATTTGAATTTGGACTACGTGTATTTACTTTTTTTTTTTTCTCTTTTGATTTTGGATTTATAAAATCAGGTTTGTGCATTATTTATCTAAATGTATTTTACTTAGGCTCTTTTTTCAAGATTGCAACGGGAGCCAAGTCACCATTGCCTTCTACTGGAAATCTTGTTGTACCCGTCCGCGAATTATCCGCGTTCCAGTGTATCACTAAAATTAATTAAAAGTTACAAGAAGCAAACAGGACCATAGGATTAAAAAACCTAGATCTTTAGAACAATAGACTTATACACCATGCCATAAATAGAACCTAAGCCCATTTCTACATACAACAAATCTGTATTAGATGACTTTGAAAACATCTTGGCAAAAATATGAAAAATCTCTGTAAATGGAAGTACAATAATTGAATGTAGGTGAAAACATTGTAAGCAAATTCTACTTTTGTTCCTATGTTTTCAAAAATTGTCTTCAGTTTCTGTGTATCTGCTTGTAAAAAAAGGTTATAATAAATTTGTGTATGAATTGTTTTGCTTTCAGGAAGTTGAGAACTTGTTAATGACAGAAGGTAAAGTGAAAAATCTTGAGAAGGCTTTAATAGGAAATCAGAAATTCATTAAGGTAGGTCCATTCAATATCAACTTTGTTTTTCCATAAGTTGAGCCGCAATAACTCTGTGGAGAAGGAAGGAAAAGAACTTTAGATCTGTGAATTATGATTTCAGTTTGACTGTTTATTCTTTTTGACAAGTCATTACAAATAGCATAATTTTATTTCCATCAGTTGACTGAAATGTCTATGAATGTTGTATGGAATAAACCTAGGTAGATGAACTAGCTGCATTTATATGGTGGCTGTTAAACAGAATTAAACACCGAATAAGTTGTTATTTTGATTTGTTTATTTATACTTTTAACTCTTTCCAACATATAGACAACTATTGAAAACATTGTGACAAATGGAGAAATTGAGCAAAACTACCAATATCTCCTTTTAATACAATCTTTTCAACTTTTTAGCTCACCAGAGCACGAAGTGCCGAAGGTGAGTTTTTGTGATTGCCTTTTGTACGCCGTTCGGCATTTGTCGTTAAGTGCCTTAACACATTTTGCATCCAATCTTCATGAAAGTTTATCAGAACATATATCTCCATCAAATCTAGACCAAGTTTGAAACTGGGTCATGTCGGGTCAAAAACTAGGTCCCTAGGCCAAATTTAATGAAAATATTGTTAACACTCTGGAAGCCGCATTTCTAGCTTGAGCATGTTGAAACTTTGTCAGAATGTTTTTCTAAATAATATCTAGGCAAAGTTTGAATATAGGTCATGTTGGGTGAAAAACTAGGTCACTAGGCTAAATTGAAGGAAAATCTTGTTAACACTCTTGAAGCCGCATTTTAAACTTGAGCATGTTGAAACTTTGTCAGAAAGTTTGTCTTGATGATATCTAGGCCAAGTTCGAATATGAGTCATGTCCGGTCTAAAACTAGGTCAGTAGGCCAAATTTAAGGAAAATCCTGCTAACACTATGTCACATTTTTGGCTTGAGCATGTTGAAACCTTGTCAGAATGTTTGAATTAGTGATATCTAGGCCAAGTTCGAATAAAGGTCATGTTGGGTCAAAAACTAGGTCTCTAGGTCAAATTTAAGGAAAATCTTGTAAACACTCTGAAAGCCGCATTTTAAACTTGAGCATGTTTAAACTTTGTCAGTTTGTCTTGATGATATCTAGGCCAGGTTTGAATACGGGTCATATCAGGTCAAAAAATAAGTCACTAGGCCAAATTGAAGAACAATCTTGTTAACACTCTGGAAGCCGCATTTTTGGCTTGAGCATGTTGAAACTTTGTCAGAATATTTGTCTTAGTGATATATAGGCTAAGTTTGAATATTGGTCATGTTGTGTCAAAAAGAAGGTCACAAGGTCAAATTGAAGGAAACTCTTGTTAATACTCTAGAGGCCGCAAATTTAATCTAGTTAACACTATAAAGATCGTATTTTTGACGTGAGCAGCTTGAAATTTTTCAGAAAGTTCGTCTTGATGATAATGCCATTATAGCGCTGAAAGAGTTAAGTCTTAAATAGCCCATTCTCAGGTGAGCGATTCCAGGGCCTCATGGCCTCTTGTTTCAGTTATCAATTAATTTTCCATGTTTTCAAAGTCATTCGCTGCAGATTTGTTATATATGGGAAAGGGTTAAATGTATTCACGGAATAAAAAGTCATGAATGCTTTGTTTATTGACAGATTTATATACAATTTTTATCGTTTACCTGATATGAAACATATGAATTTATAGTATCACTTTGGTTTCAGTTTTCATTTATAAAGGAAGATAGCAAACACTGTGAGAATATTCTAAATATGTTGAAAGCAATAGGAGTAGGATTCACTGCTGATACATCAATAAGGTAAGGTAGAAACAACTCTGATCTATAATTCCTTTCTCTGAAACGAGTGACTTTTTATGTCCCTTCTGTTCAGTAGGAGTTTTTTGTCTTGCTGCGACAAAGTAGCGACAGCGGGACAAAGGTGTTTTCTCAATATGTACTTGTATGGGGCTTTCAAACTTGGATCATAGTTGCATCTTATACTCTTCTTCACATTGTATGCTGAAGATGCTAAGTGTGACTTTTATTTTTTGGGTAAAAAAACATGGGTTTTAGTGGATTTTGAAAATAGGGCATAACATCTTCTTTTTAGCTCAGCTGAGCAGGAAGTGCTCAAGATGAGTTATTGTGATCGCCTTTTGTCCGGCATCCATAGTTTGGTGTGCGTTGTCCGTCAATATCTTCTCCTTAGCAACCAGTGGGTAAATTGGTATGAAACTTCACAGAAAGCATCCTCTCAATGACCTCACCAGAATTCCGTAAAATGTTTGGGATCCATGCAGAATTCTGGTTTCCATGGCAAAAAAACTTTAAAATTCTTCTTCTCCCAAACTGGTAGGCCAATTTTCAACTGAAATCATCCTTGGATGATCCTCTATCAGATTCTTTCAAGCCATGTTGATTGTTCAAATAACATGGCCGCCAGGGGTAGTGGCTATTTTGCCTTATATGGCTATAGTGAAAACTTTAAAAAAAATCCGAAATTGTCAGGAGGATTTTCAAATAATTTTGTAGAAATGTTCCTAGGGTGACCTTCTATCAGATTCCTTCAAGCCATGTTGATTGGTTGAACATTTTGTTGAAATCATCTTTGGATGATCCTCTATCAGATTCTTTCAAGCCATGTTGATTGTTCAAATAACATGGCCGCCAGGGGGCAGCGCTATTTTGCCTTATATAGCTAAAGTGAAAACTTTCTTCTCCTCCGAAAGTGTCTGGCCGATTTTCAAATAATTTTGCAGAATGTTCCATGGGTGACTCTATCGGATTCCCATTAAGCCATGTTGATTGGTTGGAAAACATGGCCACCAGGGGGCAGAGCTGTTTTGCCTTATATGGCTAAAGTTAAAACCTAAAAAATCATCTCCGACAAAAGTATCGGGCCGATTTTCAGATAATTATGTAGAAATGTTCCTTGGGTGACTCTTTATCAGATTCCACCAAACTATTTGGCCGATTTACAAATAATTTTGCAGAAATGTTCCTTGGGTGACACTCTACAAGATTCCTTCAAGCCATGGTGATTAGTCAAAAAACATGGCCACCAGGGGGCGGGGCTGTTTGAAGATTTAATTTTTGCCTAATGGCAGTGTGGCGATACTGCCCCTCTAGGGCTTCTTGAGTTTGCTTACCTGGCCACAAAATAAGTTAATGTGGTTGACTGTGTGGTTGGCATGACGAATCAAATTGCATAATTCAGGTTAGCGATCCAGGGCCATCATGGCCCTCTTGTTATGTTAGTATGATTTCAAATTTTAGACACACATTTAAAAGTGCTTTAACATATCAAACTAATGTTTTAGGGTGATATGTTTAGACATTTTTTGCTGATTTTTTGCTCCACTGGCTGAAAGCCAGTTTTAGCCAGTCGAGCCTAGGTCATGGCGAATTGTTGTGCATGCGTGTGTGTGCAAGTCAACTTTTTGCTTCAAACAACTTCTCCCCCCTAACCAATTGGCCAATTGGGATGAACTTCATAGGAAGCATCCTCTCAATGTCCTCTACTAGAATTCGTCATACTTTTTGGATCCATGCAAATTTCTGGTTTTCATGGCAACCAATAGAAAAAACTTTAAAATTCTTCTCTTCAAAAACTGTTTGGCTGATTTTCAAATAATTTTATAGAAATGTTTCTTGGATGATCCTCTATCAGATTCCTTCAAGCCATGTTGATTGGTTGAAAAACATGGCCACCAGGGGATGGGGCTATTTTGCCTTATATGGCTATAGTGAAAACTTAAAAAATCTTCTCCTCCGAAAGTGTCGGGCCAATTTTCGAATAATTTTGTAGAAATGTTTCTTGGGTGACCGACCCTCTATCAGATTCCTTCCAGCCATGTTGATTGGTCGAAAACATAGCCGCCCTATTTTGCATTATATGGCTATAATGAAAACTTAAAAAAATCTTCTCCTCCGAAAGTGTCGGGCCAATTTTCAAAATGTTTGTAGAAATGTTCCTAAGGTGATTCTCTATCAGATCCCTTCAAGCCATGTTGGTTGCCGAAAAACATGGCCACTAGAGGGTGGGGCTATTTTGCCTTATATGGCTATAGTAAAAACTTATAAAAACTCAAAAAACATCGCCACTAGGGGCCGGGGCTGTTTGGAGGTTTAATTTTTGCCTAATGGCAGTGGAGCGATACTGGCCCTCTTTGGCCTCTTTTCAACAGTATTTCAGTTATATAATTGTGGTCAGTTTACCTAATGTTTGTAACCTTGCTTTTTTACACCAGTACACCACACAATATTCTTCTCAGGTAGGTCGCTACCTTCCCACATAAAATATTGAGTGATACTCATAACCCATGGAAGAATGATAGCCCTTGTTGTTACCAACTGATTTATCGGAGTTTGAAAGATTACTTTGAAGAACATTGTAAAATCAAACCATTGATAGTGCTGCCAGCAAGGGGCTAACTGCAGATTATTGATTACATTTAGACAAGGATTAAAAGCACAATATTGTTTTTGAAGAATGGGGGTTTATAGCAAATACCTTTTTTTACCAATAGGTCATGGAGTTCTTTCTATTGCATAAGTGTTGTCAAATCAACCCATTTTCTGGATGATAACCAACCAAGTTCCTGCATTTTGTTTTTAGCTCCACTGGCTGAAAGCCAGTCGAGCTTATGTCATCACGAATTGTGCATGCGTTAACTATTTGCTTCAAACGACTTCTCCTCCCTAGCCACTTGGCCAATTCAAATGAGACTTCATAGGAGTCATCCTCTCAATGTCCTCTCCTAAATTCCCTCAAATTTTTTGGATCCATGCAAAATTCTGGTTTCCATGGCAACCAAAAGAAAAAAATAGTGAAAACTTAAAATATATTCTCCTCCGAAAGTGTCTGGCCGATTTTCAAATAATTTTGTAGAAATGTTCCTTGGGTGACCCTCTATCAGATTCCTTCAAGCAAAGTTGATGGGCCTTATAGGTCAAATTACGCTAAATACATCTGCTGACTTGCTATACTATAGTCCCTAAAAAAATCTTTGTTTGTGTAGAAATTAGTATACCATCACCAGAATGTATTGAATATATGACAATGAGTTTAAATGCAGTGTGAAGGAAATTATTGATTTGATCACTTTTAGTATTTTGTCCTTGTTTGAAAGTGAAAGTAGAGAATGCTAAACACCAGTTTTGTCCGGGCTAGATTTGGTCCAAAATGACGGTAACCATTTTTGCCTGGTGAGTTCTTACTTGCATAATGCATGACCCCACAATTTCTTTGGATTGTTTTAAAGCTAGGAGGTAACTCTTTTCAATGATATATGGTGTTCTACATGCTTAGAAAGAGTGACAATTGAGGACTGAAACTGGTCGATTTACATGGAAACAAAGAAGGATTTTTGTTTGTTTATTGTAACCTTTATATTAAAGGTCAAATTAAGCTAAATACATCCGCTGACTAGCTGATCTACAGTACTATAGTCCCTAAAAAAACCTTTGTTTGTGTAGGAATGAATGTATACCATCACCAGAATGTATTGAATATATGACATTGAGTTTAAATGCATTGTGAAGGTGTATAGGATGCACTGGAAATGATTGATTTGATCACTTTTAGTATTTTGACCTTGTTTGAAAGTGAAAGTAGAGAATGCTAAACACCTGTTTTGTCCGGGTCCAATTTGGTCCAAAATTACGGTAACCATTTTTGCCTGGTAAGTTCTTTCTTGCATAATGCATGACCCCACATTTTCTTAAGGTAACTCTTTTCAATGATATATGGTGTTCTACATGAGAAATGTTTAGAAAGTGTGACAATTGAGGACTGAAACTGGTCGATTCACATGGAAACAAAGAAGGATTTTTTTTGGTGTATTGTAACCTATAGTTTATGGCTATAGTGAAAACTTAAAAAATCTTCTCCTCCGAAAGTGTTTGGCTAATTTTCAATTTTGTTTGTAGAAATGGTCCTTGGGAGACCCTCTATCAGATTCCTTCAAGCCATGTTGATTGGTCAAAAAACATGGCCATCAGGGGGCGGTTCTCTTTGGAGATTTAATTTTTGCCTAATGGCCGTGGAGCGATACTGACCCTCTTGGACCTCTTGTTTTAGTTACAGACTAATTGGCGGTACGATATGGTGATAACAATGCATTGATCTTCATTTTACTTTTTAAGTTTCGTCTTCTTTTTTATTTGCATATTGATACATGTACCATTTAATATGCGGTTTTCCAAGAAGCGCGAGACACCCTCAGCCAAAGCTCTTGTTTAAAAATGTTTTCAATAAGGGTTATTGAGAAAAACAAAGATATCAAAGTAAAAATTATTCTTTGCTAATCTTGTGTCTATTGAAAAAACCCAGTTTATTTGCTATTAAGTGTTTGATACAGGAAGTCTATCCCAAATTCCCAAGTGTGTAATATTCTAATGCTTTAGCCCATGTTTCATTATTTTTATACCCCCCGGCAAACAAAGTTTGGGGGGGTATATAGGAATCACCCTGTCTGTCCGTCCGTCTGTCTGTCTGTCTGTCTGTCTGTCTGTCTGTCTGTCCGTATGTCCACATTTCTTGTAAGCACTACTCCTCCTAAACGGCTCAATGGATTTGGTTCAAACTTTACATGAAGGTTACACATCATATGTAGATATGCATGAAGGAAGATCATATGTATCGGATTCTTCCAAGGGGAGATAATTTAACTTAGAGGTTATCTGCGAGGGACTCCTGTGCACATACCTCCACATTTCTTGTAAGCACTACTCCTCCTAAACGGCTCAATGGATTTGGTTCAAACTTTACATGAAGGTTACACATCATATGTAGATATGCATGAAGGAAGATCATATGCCTCGGATTCTCCCAAGGGCAGATAATTCAACTTAGAGGTTACCTGCGAGGGACTCCTGTGCACATACCTCCACATTTCTTGTAAGCACTACTCCTCCTAAACGGCTCAATGGATTTGGGTCAAACTTTACATGAAGGTTACACATCATATGTAGATATGCATAAAGGAAGATCATATGCCTCGGATTCTTCCAAGGGCAGATAATTCAACTTAGAGGTTACCTGCGAGGGACTCCTGTGCACATACCTCCACATTTCTTGTAAGCACTACTCCTCCTAAACGTCTCAATGGATTTGGTTCAAACTTTACATGAAGGTTACACATCATATGTAGATATGCATGAAGGAAGATCATACGCCTCGGATTCTTCCAAGGGCAGATAATTTAACTTAGAGGTTACCTGCGAGGGACTCCTGTGCACATACCTCCACATTTCTTGTAAGCACTACTCCTCCTAAACGGCTCAATGGATTTGGTTCAAACTTTACATGAAGGTTACACATCATATGTAGATATGCATGAAGGAAGATCATACGCCTCGGATTCTTCCAAGGGCAGATAATTCAACTTAGAGGTTACCTGCGAGGGACTCCTGTGCACATACCTCCACATCTCTTGTAAGCACTACTCCTCCTAAATGGCTCAATGGATTTGGGTCAAACTTTACATGAAGGTTACACATCATATGTAGATATGCATGAAGGAAGATCATATGTATCGGATTCTTCCAAGGGCAGATAATTCAACTTAGAGGTTACCTGCGAGGGACTCCTGTGCACATACCTCCACATTTCTTGTAAGCACTACTCCTCCTAAACGGCTCAATGGATTTGGTTCAAACTTTACATGAAGGTTACACATCATATGTAGATATGCATGAAGGAAGATCATACGCCTCGGATTCTTCCAAGGGCAGATAATTCAACTTAGAGGTTGCCTGCGAGGGACTCCTGTGCACATACCTCTACATTTCTTGTAAGCACTACTGAGTCAAACTGTATATGAAGGCTACACATTATATGTAGATATGCATGAAGGAAGATTTTTCTCCTCAGATTCTTCCAAGGGAAGATAAGCAAAGTAGAAACTTTACCAATGTATCCGATGCTTTGGGAGGGGAGCGGGGGGTATTCTTTAGTGAGCTTTGCTCACAGTATTTCTAGTTTATTAGCTAGTTAACCCCTTCCACTATACAACAAAATAGCAACACACAATCTAGACACAAATATGGAAAACCACGATAAATGAAAGTATGATTGTTAAATATAGTTGAAAATATTGCTGATGACAAGCAATTTCTCCCTTTGCACTGTTTTCAATAGTTGTCTGCTACAGAGGAGTCATAAATTGTCTGTATGTTGGAAATGGTTAACACAGGCTTTAGTCATTTTCATGCACATTTTTAGTGTGTTTCCATCCAGTGTTCATGAGAGTGGCAAGGAAGATTTAGAAACTGTTACATCCGAGAAATCTTTAGAAGAACTACAAGAAAGGTAAATGTATTCACAAATTATTTAATGGAATAAAGCATTGTTCAGAGTATAAAGGTTTCCTGAGAAAAATTCAACAGCTAAATTAAGCCAGTTTTGGTTTTTCAATTCAATATATTTAATCCTTTCTCACTGTTGTAAACCTGTGACTTTGGGTCAGAGTTTACAGGGTTATTGTCCCCCGCTTTACGAAGTAAAACGTCGGGGACATTAAATCTCATTCGTCAGTCCGTCAGTCCCTCCGTCACGCTGTCACAAAAACTTTAACCTTGGTCATAACTTCTGAACCGTAATAGGTACTGCTTTCATATTTCACATGTGTATTCCTTGTGACAACCCCTTTCCATTAATACCAATTTTTTGACCTTGTGACCTTGACCCTGACCTTTGACCTACATTTTAAAAATATTAACCTTGATCATAACTTTTGAACCATAACCGGTAGGGCTTTTTTATTTCACATGTGTATTCATTGTGACAAGACCTTTTCGTCAGTATCATATTTTTGGACCTTCTGACCTTTGACCGTGACCTTTGACCTACATTTTGAAAACTTTAACCTTGATCATAACTTTTGAACCATTACAGGTAGGGCTTTTATATTTCACATGTGTATTCCTTGTGACAAGCCCTTTCACTCAGTACCCATATGTTTGACCTTGTGACGTTCATCATGACCTTTGACCTACATTTCCAAAATGTTAACTTTGAGCATAACTTCTGAACCATAACAACTATTGCTTTCATATTTTACATGTGTATTCCTTACAACAAGCCCTTTCCATCAGTACCAAATATTTGACCTTTTGACCTTCACCATGACCTTTGACCTACATTTCCACAATTTTAATCTTTATCATAACTTCTGAACCATAAGAGGTAGTGCTCTCATATTTCACATATGTATTCCTTGTGACAAGCCCTTTCCATCAGTACCCAACCCAACCAATAACACCCCCAAAGCGGGGGACCATAATTCTCTGAATTTGCTTGTTTGATAATGGATAAGGCTGATATAAGAATTATCTTTAGGAGCTAAAAAATAATGTACACTTACAAAGTTTAAGAAAAATTATTATACCCCCCGGCAAACAAAGTTTGGGGGGGTATATAGGAATCACCCTGTCTGTCCGTCCGTCTGTCTGTCTGTCTGTCTGTCTGTCTGTCTGTCTGTCCGTATGTCCACATTTCTTGTAAGCACTACTCCTCCTAAACGGCTCAATGGATTTGGTTCAAACTTTACATGAAGGTTACACATCATATGTAGATATGCATGAAGGAAGATCATACGCCTCGGATTCTTCCAAGGGCAGATAATTCAACTTAGAGGTTACCTGCGAGGGACTCCTGTGCACATACCTCCACATTTCTTGTAAGCACTACTCCTCCTAAACGGCTCAATGGATTTGGGTCAAACTTTACATGAAGGTTACACATCATATGTAGATATGCATAAAGGAAGATCATATGCCTTGGATTCTTCCAAGGGCAGATAATTCAACTTAGAGGTTACCTGCGAGGGACTCCTGTGCACATACCTCCACATTTCTTGTAAGCACTACTCCTCCTAAACGTCTCAATGGATTTGGTTCAAACTTTACATGAAGGTTACTCATCATATGTAGATATGCATGAAGGAAGATCATACGCCTCGGATTCTTCCAAGGGCAGATAATTTAACTTAGACGTTACCTGCGAGGGACTCCTGTGCACATACCTCCACATTTCTTGTAAGCACTACTCCTCCTAAACGGCTCAATGGATTTGGTTCAAACTTTACATGAAGGTTACACATCATATGTAGATATGTATGAAGGAAGATCATACGCCTCGGATTCTTCCAAGGGCAGATAATTCAACTTAGAGGTTACCTGCGAGGGACTCCTGTGCACATACCTCCACATTTCTTGTAAGCACTACTCCTCCTAAACGGCTCAATGGATTTGGGTCAAACTTTACATGAAGGTTACACATGATATGTAGATATGCATAAAGGAAGATCATATGCCTCGGATTCTTCCAAGGGCAGATAATTCAACTTAGAGGTTACCTGCGAGGGACTCCTGTGCACATACCTCCACATTTCTTGTAAGCACTACTCCTCCTAAACGTCTCAATGGATTTGGTTCAAACTTTACATGAAGGTTACTCATCATATGTAGATATGCATGAAGGAAGATCATACGCCTCGGATTCTTCCAAGGGCAGATAATTTAACTTAGACGTTACCTGCGAGGGACTCCTGTGCACATACCTCCACATTTCTTGTAAGCACTACTCCTCCTAAACGGCTCAATGGATTTGGTTCAAACTTTACATGAAGGTTACACATCATATGTAGATATGCATGAAGGAAGATCATACGCCTCGGATTCTTCCAAGGGCAGATAATTCAACTTAGAGGTTACCTGCGAGGGACTCCTGTGCACATACCTCCACATCTCTTGTAAGCACTACTCCTCCTAAATGGCTCAATGGATTTGGGTCAAACTTTACATGAAGGTTACACATCATATGTAGATATGCATGAAGGAAGATCATATGTATCGGATTCTTCCAAGGGCAGATAATTCAACTTAGAGGTTACCTGCGAGGGACTCCTGTGCACATACCTCCACATTTCTTGTAAGCACTACTCCTCCTAAACGGCTCAATGGATTTGGTTCAAACTTTACATGAAGGTTACACATCATATGTAGATATGCATGAAGGAAGATCATACGCCTCGGATTCTTCCAAGGGCAGATAATTCAACTTAGAGGTTACCTGCGAGGGACTCCTGTGCACATACCTCCACATTTCTTGTAAGCACTACTGAGTCAAACTGTATATGAAGGCTACACATTATATGTAGATATGCATGAAGGAAGATTTTTCTCCTCAGATTCTTCCAAGGGAAGATAAGCAAAGTAGAAACTTTACCAATGTATCCGATGCTTTGGGAGGGGAGCGGGGGGTATTCTTTAGTGAGCTTTGCTCACAGTATTTCTAGTTATTAACATATTTACAGATAACCTAAACATAGAAAACCATAAAGTGTAGAGTGTAAATCAGTCTAAATGTCTAAAAACATTACAATAGAGTTATACTCTACAAATTATCCTGCAGACTAAACCAGAACAAAAGTATTGAGTTTCATGTGAGTACAGATATGCCAAAGTTGCATGTATGATGAGACAAAATGATCATGTTAAGGTTTAAAAGCACATCAATAAGTTTAAATAGACACAATCTAAAATAGCATAGTCAAAATTCTTAAATTAGAATGATGCCAAATTTCCTATTAAACTCCAAAATACCACAATAAAATTTAAAGTAATTAAATAACTAATATCTTTCCCTGAGATAGAAAGTCTTGTAAGTTCAGTCTGCAAAAAGGTCCTGAATCGTCAATGTGGATTTATTTACCCTCCCCTTTCAGCATATAGCCAATTGGTGAGTTAAGGTCCTGAATATTGATGTGCATCATATTTGATACCCACAAAGTCTCAAAGTTAATTGGCTAAATATAAAGAAATGAATTAGTAATTTGATTAAAAAATCTCATTAAATGACAGTGGTCAATTGCAGCAACCCAAATCGAGACTGATAAAGCCACCTTTAAGCACAGTAAAATTCCATGGCAGGATTGCCGAAACTAGCCTGCGTCAATATTTCATTAGGAATGGTTGCATTCAACTGAATTTAAAGGTCCTGATAAACAGCAAGCCAGGGCATAGTGTATTTTATCTGACCCAATCAGGATAATTGATACCAATTTCTCCATTCGTCACCAACACTGTTTTTAATGACACAATCTGTTTTCCGTAATAACACTCATTTGCCACTAAAAATAGCACTGCATGCGTGAGTCATTTGCAGATATAAATTAATCGGCGATCTCGTTCATCTTAAGGTTGTCAGTTGCATCTCTGTGTACATGAAGCATAATTGGCTGGTTTAGCCGCTCTTGTGTCATTGTTGTTCGGGGGTTAAGTCTTAACTCTGCCTAGGGCAGAAAATGTTCTTTCACTGGTAGCATTGGTAGCTGGCATCAGGAGAATAAGTTTGATTACGGTGATGACCTCTAAAAATATGTCACAGGATGATGGCCTTGTAAAAGTTCTACAATGTTATTGAAATATTATCTTATTATGTCGTCAATATTTCAAGTTGAGTTTTCCGATTGATTTTCTCAAGATTGTCTTTCTAGAAATATATAACAAAATCTAATTATGTGTTATGGTCTTCTCTAAGTACCGTGTTCAGAATTGGGTCTTCCAGGCGTCGCTGCACTTGGTATCCTGGGTCTTGCTCTTATACAGTTTACTGTGAGATCCAGCGCTTCAAAGTAGTGTTGGTGTTAAGGATCTTCCGAAGATGCTGGATACTTTCTTCAATTTTCTTTGGTAGTTTTTGGCGCCTCGGAAGAGTGGGTCGAGTTTGTCCAGTTTTGTTGATAGAGTGTCCCAAAAAATGAAAGACTAGTCAGTCCGTAGACTACTCTGCATCTATAGGGTTATATCAGTTGATTTCTAGCCTTCCGCTGTGGATATGTCTTTATGTTGGAGTGTCTTGTTCAGATTATCTGTATGACACAGAAGTTCTTATCCCAGTGAAACTGCAAACAGAAAGTCAAATCTGCTTATCTATGTCTTTACTCAATCAATATGGGATCGGAATCTTTCGATATTTCGTAGCAGCTTTCCATAATGACTGGAGAACGGTGTAGTTGTCGAGAATGCTGCAAAGGCTGATCGCTTGCACAGTCCATCGTGTTGGGCACAGTACACAGAAACAAGGCGTATCTGGGGCCATCTCATGTTTTAGTTGCGCAAGGATTATATCTCTTCTAGACGAATATTTGATGAGCTTTGAAATTTAGAATACTGTATGAAGTAAATCCCTCATCACCTTGACCCTTTCACCATTGCTATAAATTGCTCTACTTTCTAGTTTACTGATATTGGTAGCCTTCTTTGATCCTGACATGTTTTCTGGCACCATAGTAGCACTGATGGCACTTGTTAAGGGAGATGTTAATTTGTTGAAGTGTGTCTTGTTAACTCTGGTTAGGGTTGCCGAATCGATAGTAGGAACCATTTACAGGCCAATGAATTCTTCATGAACTTTAAGGTCTACATCAACATGTCTAAGCTCCAGTACCACTTGTTCACAGTTTGACTGATCGGTTGTTACGTCAACCATAATGGAAAAAAAAAAAATCTTCATTGGTGTTGGCAGCTACGTCATGAAGAATCTTTAGGGCCATCACTTTTAGCATTTCATTCTGAATCTCGGCTCAGGTAAACTTATTGGTCTTTTTTTCGACTCCCTCCCTCATCGATGTGTGGGACTCCCTGTGTAGTCTCAAAATGTAGGGGTAGTCCTTGTGGCGTTAGGAATTGTATGTTACGAAGGATTCTAATGAGTTGCTTTCAGTTGTGCTTCTTCTCTGTGGCGTGAGCTATTGACATTGTCTCTCTAATATCTTTGGTCTGTTGAGGAATTGTGATCTTTCATTCAACACCTTCTCTATGTCAGTCAGATCTCTGGTGCTTTCTGAACTTGGATGTGCCCTTTTTCCACTTGCTGATTCCGGTTGTTAAGAAGCTGGAATCTGTTTTCGTCTAAGAGATTATTGGTTCTCTCTTCTAGAGACCCTTAAAGTCGGGTCTTCGTTTCTGTCCGTTTGTTTGTAAAATGTTTGTTTGTTTGTTTGTGGCAAGCGTAGCGCCAAAACTATTCAACAGATTTCGACAAAACTTGGTAGGGATGAAGGGTCTAGGCTCTAGTTGTTCCTTTTGTAGTATGGTCGCCATAGAAACCACCGTTGCTATGGAAACGAGCGAAAACTATCTCCTCCCACAGTTTTTCGAATTTAGAAACCACTCGGTGTGCGTTGTGTAGCCCATCAGTTGCTACATCGAATGATCGTCCCGGTTTTTTATCTGTTTCTTCGTTTTCTTAATATTTGAGTTGCCGTAAGGGGTACCATTTCCGCGGAAAACACAGACACGTCAAAACTAAATATATCGACACAAAAAGAAATGGTTTCCTATTACCTGATCGCTGATTGGCTAAAAATCTGGACACAACAAAATATCGACCAACCAGAGAGCACTTCACATAGCCATTACAACTTTCGTTTCCCGTACTTTTACACGAGGAGAAGAAATATTCAAGTGAATTTGACGCTGTTCTCGCGACAACTCGATAGCTTGTTTCATTATTCGTGCGGTGTCGTGAGAGTAGAGACAAGAGTGAACCATTGTTGTAGTATTCTTGTAGAATACAATTCGTACAGATCTGTCCCTCTTTGATGGCCGTCATTCACAGAAAACAAAACTAAAAGTCTCTACACTGAAATACAATTGACCTTGTTTTGTATATGTGAGACAGTTGGGAGAAAGAGAAAGAAAACGAGAGAGAGATAGTGTATTTTACCTCATCATGGTGAAGCCATGGATTATTCTTGAACCAATGTGGATTAACTAAACAGAGTTCAGGATTCTTATTCCCAAAGGAACGCTTTGGAAATAGAACATTTATATAAAGGTTGATTTGGTTTTGTCATTGCTGCTTCAGTATCAAATAAAAGACAAAAACTGACTTTTACATATAGTTCTTTCAGAAATAGGTAGTTTGGCAATTAATAAATATGCGAAAACTTATTGTGTCACCCTGCGTAGCATGGTAGGCACTTAGGGATTACTTTTTTTTGTCCAGCGTCTGTCTGTCCATCCATCTGTCTGTCTGTCTGTCTGTCCGTCACATTTGTTGTCACACTTTTTCGTCACACTTTCAATGAGCAGGTGCAGGTGACACACATGCTCCGCGGAGCACTCCATTCTAGTGTTAAATACCTTCTTATTGTGCCGCACTGGCTATAAAAACAACAATTCTTTCACTTTGATTACACTCAAACTGTTAATCACTTATCATTAAATGACGCAGTTTCAAATTTCAAAATAACTGTTTGTCTTCGCGTAATTCCCCTTGTTAAACTTGGAAAGTTTGTTTAATTAAAGATTATTGAATAGCTCTTCACTCATTGCCCAATTAGCGTAGCAACTTTACATAACAAACATTCAACCACACTCATTTACAGTACAAAACTGATTAGCCATATATGCTATCGGTTATCCCCCTAAAAATGGACACATCCTCTTCTTTTTAAGCAAAATATTTGGGCAGCGAAGGCCACCCCTGCAACCCCTATTGCGACACCCTTGAAAACTTGCATACTAAGGAAAGGGTCCTTAGTCCCTTTGAAGGATGAAGGAATCCCCAGGGTGCTAAAACGGGTAAAAATATTATGAAACAATTTGTCTGCAAGCACCAAATGACCCAGCTAACTCTCAACTTTAATTGGCAGTCTGATTACAATACGAAATTTTCACTAAATGAGAAATTGCCACTGATGTAGATCTAGATCAACCTGCACATCTGTGCAGTTTGATCCAACTCTGAATTGTTTTCTGATTAGTGACAGACAGTTTCTAGTATGTTTTTGTGAATTTGAATCTGGCTGGAATTCTATACCGTATATCCGCGGCCATAAATCGACTTCGGCCATAAGTCGAGGGTCCATTTTGACCCCAATTTTGGTGGTTTTTAGGTTACTCCCAGCCATAAGTCGGGGGTCGACAATTTCGGCCAAAAAACAAAAAAAAACATGGTTCTCGATGTAAAACCAGTGGAAATTACAACCGTTTTCATATAAACATAGAGTCCAAACTTCTTTCCATAGACCTTTAAAACCCTTGTCTTCACCTCTCTGTGAATTACACACACTTTTAATAAACTTCGTCAATGCATGGTAGAAATTAACACTGACACCGATAAAACCCTTTGTTCGAGTTTCGCGCTTTTATTTTTTATAGATTAAAACAAATATTAAGAAATTTGGACTAGTTAGTTTGTTTGGCTTATTTGGATTTATAAAATCAGGTTTGTGCATTATTATCATTATCCAGTTTTGCATCGAGAACCATGTTTTTTTTTGTTTTTTTGCCGAAATTGTCGACCCCCGACTTATGGCTGGGAGTAACCTAAAAACCACCAAAATTGGGGTCAAAATGGACCCTCGACTTATGGCCGAAGTCGACTTATGGCCGCGGATATACGGTACTTCATTTCTTATCATAAGTGTGCCAATATGGGTTTTTCCTGGAACACAGCTTATATATATATATAGGAAGAAGAGTGTTTATGTGACATGTGGTAGTATTTATATATATAGGAAGAAGAGTGTTTATGTGACATGTGGTAGTATTTATATATTTATATATAGGAAGGAGAGTGTTTATGTGACATGTGGTAGTATTTATATATATATATATATATATATATAGGAAGAAGAGTTTTTTAAGTGACATGTGGTAGTATTTTTAGCTCACCTACGCACAAAGTGCAAGGTGAGCTTTTGTGAACGCTCACCGTCCGTCGTCGTCGTCCGTCCGTTCACATTTTCCTACTACAAACAACTTCTCCTCCTAAACCAATTAACCAAATTCAAAATAATTTTACAGGAATGTTTCTATGGTGGATCTCTTTCAAACTTGTTCAAAGAATTCTATTCCATGCATAACTTTGGCTGCCACGGCAACAGAAAAGGGGAAATTAACCAAAACTTAAAAAATCTTCTTGTCCAAAAGTACTGGCCCGATTTGAATATTATTTTGCACAAATGTTCCTTGGGGTACCTTCTACCAAGATTGTTCAAATATTTCCGATCCGTTGAAAAACATGGTCACCAGGGGGCGGAGCTTATTTCCCTTATATGTGCATTGTTAAAACTTTAAAAATCTTCTTGTCCAAAAGTACTGGCCTGATTTAAGAAATATTTCACACAAATGTTCCTCTCCCCTTGTTTTAAATAGACTCATATAGAGAAAAATTAAAAAAAAATAAAAATCTGGAAGTACCTTTGATATTTGGTATGTAGCATCGTCTAGTGGACCTCTACAAAGATTGTTCAAATTATAGCCCTGGGGTAAAAAATTACCCCATCCTGGGGGTCACTTGTTTTACATATACTCATATAGGGGAAAAACTTAAAAAATCTTCTTGTCTAAAAGTAGAGGGCCCAGGCCTTTGATATTTGGTATGTAGCATCATCTAGTGGACCTCTACCAAGATTGTTCAAATTATAGCCATGGGGTTAAAAATGACCCCTCCCCTGGGGGTCATTTGTTTCACATAGACTTGTATAGGGGAAAAACTTAAAAAATCTACTTGTCTAAAAGTAGAGGGCCCAGACCTTTGATATTGGGTATGTAGCATCATCTAGTGGACCTCTACCAAGATCTTGTCTTAAAGTTAAATATTTGAAATCTAACTTCATCGAGTGGACTTCTACCAAGATTGGTCAAATTATTATAGCCCTGGTGTCAAACATGGCTCCACCCTGGGGATCACTTGTTTTACATAGACTTGTTAAGGTAAACACTTTAAAAATATTCTTGTCCATTTGCCATGAATGTTCTTTGGGTGCCCCTCTACTAAGACTTCAAATTATTTTGATAGGATGATAAACATGGCCACCAGGGGGTGTTGCTTGTTTTCCGTATATATGTATAGACAAAGAACAATGAAAACTTATTAAGTTTGATTAAATCAGGTGAGCGATATAGGACCATCATGGTCCTCTTGTTATATATATATAGGAAGAAGAGTGTTTATGTGACATGTGGTAGTATTTTCAGATCAAGGCTCTGGGTTATCTAATCAGATCACCTTCTGTCCATTGTCTGTCCTTTTTCTGAGGCAATACTCTAAATGTCGACCCAACCACCTAAAATAAAACAAAGTTTTTTTTGAAAAGAAGTCTTGTTACCTGTGATTTTGAAGTTAAATTTTAATACTATAATGCTTAAACATTATTTATGCAAATTCTAAAAGAACTCTCTGAATGTTTGTAAATTTAGTGATTTTTGATAGAATTGCATAGCAAGGCTACAATAGTTCCAGGTGAATTTTTGAAGTCACGTGATGTAAATGACTGAGAACACCATTTCTACCAAATTCAGTACGCCACAAAAATAATGCAAAAAAATCTTGACTGAATTACAAATGAAAACATAAGAATAAGTCCAATAAATAATCAAAGCGCCAATGGCACTGTAGTGGCGATCGTATGGAAAATCCTGCAAAGTAACAAGCAGTATATCGGTGTAGGGCTTGCGATTCTCAATAATAGTGCACTCTGGTGCGGGTAAATTTGAGAATGTATCAACCCTGCATCTTTTGACAGTAGAATAATGTTAGTTTGCCAGAATGTTGTCTTGGTGATTTTTTAGTTACGTTCTGAAACTGGTCATGATGTGTTCAAAATTAGGCCATTCCAAATTTATGAAACATCTATTTGGTACTCGATAGACTACCGTTTTAGCTCATTAGAATGGATATTTGTAATCTAAATTGTTCGGGTAATCACATGTTCATCACCAGGTTGCTAGGCCATATTAAGATAAAATATTGTGTACACTTTAGAAATGACAAAATTATCAAGAAAGGAGAGAAAACAGTATCCATTAGTTTGGTGTTTGTTTCAATGATGTCCGATATTAAACAGGTCTGTTCAATTTAGTCCCTTCACAATGCATGATTGAGGGTTGTCAGAGACATATAAACACAGTGTATTTATATGTCTCTGAGGTTGTTAAACTGCTTCGAAAAATTTGCGTGCAATAACAAACACAAAACATGCACAAAAAGCACAATTTCACTATTTGCCAAACTGTTAAATTTATAAAAATATAAGCATATATTATAATGCTCGATCTCCAAACTAAATTAGGCTACACTTTCAGCATTGATTGCTAGTTGACTCTAGAATGTGCAGATGTGTATACATAACGTGTGTACACACTGACATCGTGGCCCTTTAAACCTTTGTAAACCAGTCTTATCATCTAGACGCTTTCATATATTTAAACAACTACAAAATAAAGCGTTTATAATATTGAGATTTAAGAACACCAGTCTCGCGAGCTATTTATAGAACCTTTTCGAATTTCCAGATTTGAGTATCATCAGAGTTATTTGCAAGGCAATGCGCAATGATATTTATTATCTGCCCAATCATGACGAAGATCATATTATCATATTTTAACTCTATGTAGATAATGTCTCGATAAAACTCAAATATTTTAACTCTATGTAGATAATGTCTCGATAAAACTCAAATATTTTAACTCTATGTAGATAATGTCTCGATAAAACTCAAATATTAGTAACAATCCGGTACCAAAGTAGCATTGACATAATTATTATTAATCGCGTCTCTGCATCAATGATGGAACTATAACGGATGTGAATAAATTAGTTTGCAGTAAGGAAAATAAATATCAACTGGCTTTTCAAAACCGACTATATAAATATTTTTCGTTGTTGTTGTTTCTGTTAGCATTGTGGCGATTGTCAAACCAATCGCCACAAAAAAAAAATCCACTTATTCTAGGTAATGAATTTATTGCAACTACAAGTCCCTGAATGTGTGAATATCATATTTAACTGTAATAAAATATCAGGATATCACTGCAAATATACTCAACTTTGTAAACACCCTTTGTAAATTGTAACCCTTTGTTCCCTTTAGTAAAGGACATTTTTGAGCGACATCTATTTCTTCTGCAAAGTAAATTGTTTGTGATATTTGTATAGCATTTTTTACCACTTGCAGATGCATTTGCAGCCAGTCAATTTTAGAAAACATTGTGGCAAAAGGAGACATTGCTCATAGAAATATTCAGAAAAATAAAATTGAGATATTAACCCTTACCCAAATACAGACCCTTTGTGACGCCTCTGCAGCTGTCGACTTTTGGCAATATTGTGGCAAAAGAAGAAATTGCTCAATATATGTATATTTATTTTCTACACAGAACTTGCTGCCACATCAGAAAGGGTGAAATATGCAAAAAAAATGTTTTCCTCTAAATTCTTTTGTCTGATACCAATATAATGTGGTAGAAATGTTCAGTGGATGACTGTCTACAAATATAATCATACTAATTGGTTGTTGAACACGGCAATCAGGTGGCATCAGAAAGGGGCAAAATGACAAAAGTTTTAAGTACATTCTCATGAAAGTGCTTCTGATTTCAAGATAATTTAGCAGAACTGTTCATTAAGTGATCCTCTACATGGTTTTAAGTCTTACTGATTGGTTGAAAATTAAAGAAACCAGGTGGCATCATGATCTGAGATGGGGAAATGGAACTTTTAGCTTCAAATGACATCTCATCCTTATCCACTGGACACATTTACAACAAACGTCACTAGAATGTTCTTTTTGCAGTCCTTTTCTCAATTATGTTCAAAGATATATAATCTATGTAGAACTCTTGTTTGTGCGGTATCAGAAGGGGGCTAAAATGCCCAATATTTCATATTCTTCTCCTTTAAATTTGTCTGATACCAAGTTTATTAAGTAGAGATGTACCTTCAGTGACTCTTTACGAAAATTGTTCAAGCCATATTAATTGGTTGGAAAAGATTGTAGCGATGCAGCATCAGAAAAGGGCAAAATGACAACATTTTAAAACTCCATTCTTATGAAATGCTTGTCTTATTTGTTCCTTCATTGACCTCTTTCATAATTCTTAAAGTCATATTGATTGGTTGAAAGACATAGCTACAAGGTGGCATCAGAAAAGAGGTAAATTTAACTTTTAGCTTCAAATGACATCTCATCCTAATCCACTGGACAAATTTCAACAAAACTTCACAGGACTGTTCCTTTGGTCGTCACTTTGTTCAAAGATATAAATTCTAAATACAACTTGTGTTGCTGCGGCAGCAGAAAGGGAGTAAAATGCATAAACTGTAAAATTCTTCTTCTCTGAAAACACTTGTCAGATTCCAAGATAATTTAGTACAAAAGTTCCTTACATTATTTTTAAGCCATATTGATTGCTTTGAAAAGAAAGCTGCCATGATGCACCAGAATAGGGGTGAAATGATCTTTTAGCTTCAAATACAATCTCATCCTAAACTATTGGACTGATATCAACCAACTTCACAGGAATGTTACTTCTGAATAGGCGTAAAATGATCTTTTAGCTTCAAATACAATCTCATCCTAAACTATTGGACGGATATTAACCAAACTTCACAGGAATGTTACTTCAGAATAGGGGTCTTTTAGCTTCAAATACAATCTCATCCTAAACCATTGGACTGATAACAACCAAACTTCACAGGAATGTTACTTTGGTGGTCCTCTTTCAAAGAATTAATATGTTATAGGTAACAAATGTCCTTTCTTGATAAGTTTCATTTACAATGTCTGCTCCTAGCAGTTTCATTCACAATGTCCGCTCCTAGCAGTTTCATTCACACTCTTGATTAAATGATCTCGGATATTAACAGTTACACATATGCTACTTAACTATCACTCAGGTGATCGATTCAGAGCCACGCTTGTCCTCTGTTTTGGAGATGCAAAACTATTTTGTACATTATTTTTGGTTTAGGCCTTTTTTTTTAGCTCACCTGAGCACGAAGTGCGAGGTGAGCTATTGTGATCGCTCTTTGTATTTGTCAGTCCGTTCACTTTTTGCTACAAACAACGTTACTTCTTCTCCTAAACCAATGGATTGATTTCATAATAATCTAATAGGAATGTTCCTTAGGTGGTCCTCTTTCAAAGTTGTATAAAGAATTTAATTCATATTTGGAATATAGATACATCTTATACCTTTCTTCACATTGAATGCTGAAGATGCTGTGTGTGACCTTCTTTATGGTCGTCGTCTGTAGGTCCGTTAACAATTTCCTACAAATAGGTTCTTCTACTTAACCAATGGACTGATTTCAAAATAACTTCACATGAATGTTTCTTAGGTGGTCCTCTTTTAAAGTTGTTCAAAGAATTTAATTCCAAGTAGGACTGATTGCTACGGCATCAGAAAAAGGGAAAAGTGCCAAAACTTAAAAAATCTTCTTGTCCAAAAGTACTGGCTCGATTTGAAAATTATTTTGCACAAATTATTTTGCCGCCAGGGGGTCACTTGTTCCCTATAACCTGATAGAGAATTTTTTTTAAAAATCTTCTTGTCTAAAAGAAGAGGGCCCAGGCAAGAGTGTTTGAATTATAGCCATGGGGTCAAAAATGATCCCATCCCGGGGGTCCCTTGTTTTACATAGATAGGGAAAAAACTTTAAAAATCTTCTTGTCTAAAAGATATTTGGTATCATTTAGGAGAAAAACTTTAAAAATCTTCTTGTCTAAAAGTAGAGGGCCCTGACCTTTGATATTTGATATGTAGCATCATCTAGTGAACCTATACCATGATTGTTCAAATTATAGCCATGGGGTAAAAAATTACCCTCCCCGGGGTTCACCTGTTTTACATAGATAGGGAAAAAACTTTAAAAATCTTCTTGTCTAAAAGATATTTGGTATGTAGCAACATCTAGTGGACCTCTACAAAGATTGTTTAAATTATAGCCATGGGGTCAAAAATGACCCCTCCCCTGGGGGTCACTTGTTTCACATAGACTCGTATAGGGGAAAAACTTTAAAAATCTTCTTGTCTAAAAGTAGAGGGCCAAGGCCTTTGATATTTGGTATGTAGCGTCATCTAGTGGACCTCTACCAAGATTGTTCAAAAACCCAAATGATTGCCAGTTCAGTTGTACAAGCTTGTTTGACTTTTTAGATCACCTAGAGCCAAAGGCTCAAGGTGAGCTATTCTGATCACTTTTTGTCCATCTTGCGTCGTCCGCCGTCTGTAGTTCGTAGTTTGTCGTTAATCATCTCCTCCTTAACCACATGACCAATTTCAACCAAACTTCACAGGAATGTTCCTTTGGTGGACCTCTTTCAAAATTGTTCAAAGGTTTAAATTCCATTGAGAACTTTGGTTGCCGCAGCATCAGAAAAGGGGAAAATTGCCAAATCTTAAAATATCTTCTTGTCCAAAAGTACTGGCCCGATTTGAAAATTATTTTGCACAAATGTTCCTTGGGGCACCCTTTGACAAGATTGTTCAAATATTTCCAATACGTTCAAAAACATGGCTGCCAGGGGGCGGAGCTTGGTTTCCTTATATGTGCATTGTTAAAACTTTAAAAATCTTCTTGTCCAAAAGTATGAGCCCAATTCGAAAATTATTTTGCACAAATGTTCCTTGGGGCACCCTTTACCAAGATTGTTCAAATATTTCCGATCCATTGAAAAACATGGCCGCCAGGGGGCGGAGCTTGTTTTCCTTATATGTGCATTGTTAAAACTTTAAAAATCTTCTTGTCCAAAAGTGCTGGCCCGATTTGAAAATTATTTTGCACAAATGTTCCTTGGGGCACCCTTTACCAAGATTGTTAAAATATTTCCGATCCGTTAAAAAACATGGCCGCCAGAGGGCGGAGCTTGTTTTCCTTATATGTGCATTGTTAAAACTTTAAAAATCTTCTTTGTCCAAAAGTACTGGCCCGATTTGAAAATTATTTTGCACAAATGTTCCTTGGGGCACCCTTTGACAAGATTGTTCAAATATTTCCAATCCGTACAAAAACATGGCTGCCAGGGGGCGGAGCTTGGTTTCCTTATATGTGCATTGTTAAAACTTTAAAAATCTTCTTGTCCAAAAGTATGAGCCCAATTTGAAAATTATTTTGCACAAATGTTCCTTGGGGCACCCTTTACCAAGATTGTTCAAATATTTCCGATCCGTTGAAAAACATGGCCACCAGGGGGCGGAGCTTGTTTTCCTTATATGTGCATTGTCAAAACTTTTAAAATCTTCTTGTCCAAAAGTGTTAGCCCGATTTGAAAATTATTTTGCACAAATGTTCCTTGGGGCACCCTCTACCAAGATTGTTCAAATATTTCCAATCCATTGAAAATTATAGCCGCCAGGGTTGCTGCGACATCAGAAAGGGGGCAAAATGTCCAAACTTTAAAAGTCTTCTCCTCTGAATCTGCTTGTCAGATTCCAATATAGTCTGGTAGAAATGTTCCTTGGGTGGAAATTTCCAAAGCGGCATCAGGAAAGGTGCAAAATGACAAAACTTTATAATTCCATTCTTATTAAAGTTCTCGTTAGATTTCAAGATACAAATGGCGTTTACTGATAACTATTTCTTTAACTGAGTGTCCACTCCTTGCAGTTTCATTTGAACTCCTGTTCAAATTTTCAAAGATATTTGCAGTTAAATATTTGCTTTTAATTAACTATCATTCAGGTGATCGATTTAGGGCCATCTTGGCCCTCTTGTTTATAATGTTGGGTTTTTTATGTACGAGAGTTTAACTTACTTGTAGACTAGTTGAAGCCCTCATGGGCCCTTTTTAGCTTGACTATTCGAAGAATATTAGAGCTATTCTACTCACTCTGGCGTCTGCGTCACACCTTCGTAAAGGTTTTTGCATGCAAGTACATATATTACTCCACAGCTCAATTACTACTAGAGGTATTGCATTGGAACTTTCTGCAAGGCTTCCTTACCATCACACCTATGTAAATAATCAAGTGGCATAACTCTATCCTATATATAATGCAAATTATGGCCCTTTCTTTACTGAGAAATTATGGTTAAAGTTTTGCATGCAACTACATTAGAGTTCATATCTCAGCAACTAATTGATATATTGCATTGAAACTTTATACAACCATCACGACTATATAAATAATCAAATGACATAACTCTAACCTGCATATATTGAAAAATATGGCTCATTTTTTTACTTAGAAATTCTGGTTAAAGTTTTGCGTGCAACTACATTAGAGTCCATAGAGCAACTACTTCATATATTGCATTGAAACTTTATGCAACCATTCCCAACCATCACACCTATGTAAATAATCAAGTTACATAACTATATCTTGCATATATTGAAATTGATGGCCCTTTTTTGCTTAGAAATTCTGGTTAAAGTTTTGAGTGCAACTACATTGTACTTCATATATTGCATTGAAACTAAAAAGCGGTGAAATAGTCGAGCGCACTGTTCTCCGACAGCTCTTGTTATTTTTATATGCATGACTTGACTTTTTATAGTGTTTATGCAGAGTATGTGCTGGATTTATTTTTCCTTTGCAACATATTTGCCAATTTGAAAAGATGTGTCATTTGTTTTATATGTAAACCAAAAGTTTCACAACTTGCATCAAAATGTTTCCTTTGCTTGCCTCATTCAATATGACTTTTTTCATCTAAAGTCTAATTATTAAATCTGTGCTTTGATATCTGTTAAGTCGAGGGTTTCATTATATAACCCCCTCCCTCATACAACACATCTGCAGCAGACAACTTTAAAAACATCTACACAAAAACAGAAAATCCCTGTACATGAACATAATTATATATATATTGTATTCAAAGTTATAAATTCAATGTAGAACTTTGGTTGATTTGGCAAGTTATAAACAAGTTTTTAAGTCTCTTAAGTCAAGAGGTAGATTCAGTTTAACTGAAATGTATGTTTGAAAGCTTGAAACTATCACAAAGAAAACAACAAATGGTAGCCAGTTCAGTTGTACAAGCTCTCTAAAGTCTTGTATGACTATTTTATAGTATTATTTTTTTATATACAAGAGTTACTGTTACTTTTAGACAAGTTGAGGCCTTCATGAGCCTTCTTGTTTTTATTTGCATGATTTGTGTTTTTATAGTGTTATGTGCAATTTCTTTGTCGTAATTTTTTCAAAAGGCGTAAGAAAGGGTTTTTATGTTGGAAAAGGTTAAGTTCAGCTAATTAAGATTGGTCAGAATGCATTTTGTTATTTGATAGAAAACAATTTCAAAATCACACAATAACATACTTCTTTCGTAAAGAGAAACTAGAAGTTTAATTACAATATCTATTAATAAATAGAGGTATTAACCACTCCAAGACTCTGGGGGAATAATATCTTATTATATATAGACAATATCTTGCATATATGACTTGCAACAAGTAGACCAAAATTGGAAACTAATCATCCACAAATAACCTTCGTTACCTACTTTCTATTGAAGTAAAAAAACAACAATGATTTCCTTAGTTGAATGTCAACAATATTTAATATGATATACACTACAGCTAGAATCTTATTTTGCATTTTCATGACATACTCTCAATATTTATGCAATTTGAATTGATGCAAATCTTGTCCTGTAAGTGCCTAAAACATACACATAGACAACAAACTTGTTTCACTATTGCTATATGATAATTCACATGTGTCATATCATTTACATTTTGTGCAATCTTCACACGTAGGTGCATCATTCAGTGACCATACATTGATACAGTAAGTGATTTCGCTCGCCCACATGCAACTACACATCTGCAAAAGACAATGTCGAAACGGAGTGGCATCAGGAAACTGGCTCATATTGAGCAATTGATCCCTTTGCACTAATGTTTTTAACTACACTCAATAGTTTTACTTCCATTTATATTTGGTTCAGATTTTCCAAAACTTTGCCTTGATGTTTTAAATGTTGTCTGCTGCCGATTTGTTATATGTGTCATTGGTTGTCTTGATTACAAAACATGATACTAAAAAGTGCTAACTACATCTTGTTACAATATGCAGTTCAGTCAGACTTGTTGCACAATGTAGTATAGTCAGTTGTTAATCTACCTTCTCCCTGATACAAACAACTTTGGGCAGATTATGCTGAAGGCGATTGTGTGTAATATTTTATAAAAAGAAATCTTTGTCTGCTTATTCTTCCGAGTATACACACTTGGTCTGCATTGCAGATTTCTTCAGCAGACAGAATTTGAAAGCATTGTTGTGTTGGGGATTTTTTAGGTAGATCAGCTATGCAATTTCCCATGTAACAGAACTCTAGATAAGAGGAGTTTTTTCAGATGATTCTTTTGAGTACCCACAATATGGGTTTGGTCGAGTGATATGAGAGATATCGCTTTGAAAAGATCAGTTTAGTCTCCCTTATCTAGTCCTCTAAATAATTAAGATTTAATTCTCTATTTTAGTTTCAATAACCAACCTGCATTCTTTGTGATTTGTATGTCGCATACAGTTTTTAGCTTGACTATTTGAAGAATAAGGAGGCTATTGCACTCGCCCCGTCGTCGCCGTCCGCGTTGGTTAATTATCTTTTTACAAATACTAATATCTTTTATACCATCAAACATATTTACTTCAAACTTGGCATACTTGTTTATAATGACAATGATTATAGACAACTGCAGCAAATCCCATAACTCTGTCAGCTTTATTATACCCCCAGATACATAGTATATGGGGGCTATAATAGGAGTCACGCTTGTCGGTTGTCGGTCCGTTGGTCTGTAGACATTTCTTGTGAACACTATTTCTCAGCAACTCTTTGTCAGAATTCAATATAACTTCACAAGAATGATTGATACCAAGCCTAGCTGTCTAGTTGTGCATATTGTCGGCGTGTTACACTGGAATTATTTTTAAATGAGTTATGGCCCCTTGAATTTCTCATACATATGTATATTGTCGACATTTCTTGTGAACACTATTTCTCAGCAACCCTTGGTCAGAATTCAATATAACTTCACAAAAATGATTGATACCAAACCTAAGTGGGCATATTGTCGGCGTGTTGCACTGGAATTATTTTTAAATGAGTTAAGGCCCCTTGAATATCTCGTACATATGTATATTGTCAGGCACCAGCAGCTGGGGGTATTCATTACCTTCAGTGCTATTTCTAGTTTGTAGAGTTCTGGCCCTTTTTAGCTCACCTGTGCACGAAGTGCTCAAGGTGAGTTATTGTGATGGCCTTTTGTCCGGCGTCCGTCAACTTTTTCTCCTCAGTAACCAGTGGGTCAATTGGGATGAAACTTCACAGGAAGCATCCCCACATTGACCTCACCAGAATTCCTTCAAATTTTTGGGATCCATGCATAATTCTGGTTTCCATGGCAATGAAATGAAAAAACCTCCTTGGATGACCCTCTATCAGATTCCTTCAAGCCATTTTGATTGGTCAAAAAACATGGCCGCCAAGGGGCGGGGCTATTTTGCCTTATATGGCTATAGTGAAAACTTAAAAAATCTTCTCCGACGAAAGTGTCAGGCCGATTTTCAAATAATTTTGTAGAAGTGTTCCTTGGATGACCCTCTATCAGATTCCTTCAAGCCATGTTGATTGGTCGAAAAACATGGCTGCCAGTCGGCAGGGCTACTTTGCCTTATATGGCTATAGTGAAAACTTAAAAGATCTTCTTCTCCCAAACTGGTTGGCAGATTTTCAAATAATTTTGTAGAAATGCTCCTTGGATGACCCTCTATCAGAATCCTTCAAGCCATGTTGAATGGTCGAAAAACATGGCCGCCAGGAGGGGCGGGGCTATTTTGCCTTATATGGCTATAGTGAAAACTTAAAAAATCTTCTTCTCCAAAAGTGTCAGGCAGATTTTCAAATAATTTTGTAGAAATGTTCCTTAAGTGACCCACTATCCGAATCCTTCAAGCCATGTTGATTGGTCGAAAAACATGGCCGCCAGTGGGCAGGGCTATATTGCATTATATGGCTATAATGAAAATTTAAAAAATCTTCTCCTCCGAAAGTGTCTGGCAGATTTTCAAATAATTTTGTAGAAATGTTCCTAGGGTGACCCTCTATCAGATTCCTTCAAGCCAAGTTGATTGGTCAAAAACTATGGCTGCCAGGGGGCGGGGCTTATATAGCTAAAGTGAAAAAAAAAAAATCAGGTGAGCGATTCCAGGGCCATCATGGCCCTCTTGTTTTACTAGAAATTCTTGTTAAAGTTGCGCGTGCAACTACATTAGAGTTCATATCTCACCAACTACTTGGTATATTGTATTTAAACTTTATACCTATGTAAGTGATCAAGTGACATAACCCGATTTTGCATATTTGAAAATTATGGCCCTTTTTTTACTCAGAAATTCTGGTTAAAGTTTTGCGTGCAACAACATTAATATTAGACAAATTAATTGAATATTAACACAAATCTTAGCTGGCACCCTTTAAGTTTATTATCACTGTTTCACACACAACTATGCAGTCCTTAAATTAAAAAGCAGTAAAATAGTTGAGCCCGCTGTCCTGCTGCGACAGCTCTTGTTTTCCATTTAAAAAGTCGAAATTTATAGACTGCCATAATAGGGGAAGCTTTTGTTTGACTATAACACTCTGAAGGTAAAGTAAGTTGTTCCCTTTGAGGCCAGGTGAAAACATTACAACAGTTTGCTTGTTATTATTAAATGGATATTTGT
Source organism: Serripes groenlandicus (assembly GCA_031761405.1). Classification (NCBI taxonomy): domain Eukaryota; kingdom Metazoa; phylum Mollusca; class Bivalvia; order Cardiida; family Cardiidae; genus Serripes; species Serripes groenlandicus. The sequence continues at coordinate 33,935,778 of JASEVX010000004.1, forward strand.
AGACTTGCAAACAAAGTTTATGCTGAATACTTATGCATCATTTGGTTGGTTGGTCCGGTAGTTTGACATGAAAATCAGTACCATCGCCTCTAGCCTGTTATCACAAACAATTGCCAAAACTGTTCCACTCGGCTGTACATGAACCCAAAAACAGCTGAAATAATAATTTCAAAATATAATCGCATAAATGTTTCCTAAGTAGCCCTTCGAAGGGACCTCTACCAAGTTTGTTCAAATTATGGCCCTGGTGTCAAAAATAGCCCCAACCTGGAGGTCGCTTGTTTTACAAAAAATCTTCCTGTCTGAAAATAGAAAGCCCAGGCCTTTGATATTTGGTATGTAGCTTTATCTAGTGGACCGCTACTAATATTGTTCAAATCATCGCCCAGGGTTAAAAGATGGCCCCACCCCGGGGGTAACTTGTTTTACATATGCTCATAAAGGGAAAATCTTTTAAAATCTTGTCTAAAAGTAGAAGGCCAAGGCCTTTGATATTTGGTATGTAGCTTCATCTAGTGGACCCCTACCAAGATTGTTCAAATTATAGCCCTGGGGTCAAAAATGGTCCCATCCCGGTCACTTTAAATATACTCGTATAGCGAAAAACTTTAAAAATCTTGACTAAAAGTTTAATATTTGAAATCTAACTTCATCTAGTGGACTTCTATCAAGATTGGTCATTAAGGTAAACACTTTAAAAATATTATTGTCCATTTGCCATGAATGTTCTTTGGGTGCCCCTCAGATTATTCAAATTATTTTGATAGGATGATAACCATGGCCACCAGGGGGTGTTTGCTTGTTTTCCATATATGTATAGACAAAGAACAATGAAAACTTTTTAAGTTTGATTAAATCAGGTGAGCTATATAGGACCATCATGGTCCTCTTGGTCTTATATGTGCATTGTTAAACTTTAAAACAAATGTTTCTTGGTTGACCCTCTACCAAGATTGTTGAAATTATTTCGATCTGATGAAAAACATGGCAGCCAGGGGGCAGGGCTTGTTTTCCTTATATGTAATATAGTGAAAACTTAAACAAATCTTCTCTTACAAAATCACTGGCCCGATTTGAAAATAATTTGGCACAAATGTTCCTTGTGTGACCCTCTGCCAAGGTTGTTCAATTTTTTCTGATCCGTTGAAAAACAAGGCCACCAGGGGGGGTTGCTTGTTTTCCTTATATGTGTAGAATAAAAACTTTGAAAACTATTGAGCGATATAGGGCCATCATGGCCCTCTTGTAATAAAATTGTGCATGTTTTCAAAAGAAATGATGAAACTGTGGCGATCACCTTTAATTACACCAAAATAACAGCTATCAGTAAGAGGGGCAAATGACTAAAGCTACAATATTGTGAAAAGTTTTTGGTGACATTACAATCTCAAACCCCTGTCCAAAACCTTGCCTAGTAAAGAAGAATACTATAACTACTTAAATGACTTGAAGTTTGTGAGGTTCATACAACCCCACAAAAGCTATAAGCATAAACCAACTTTAAAAAGGTTGATATGAAATAAACAATTTAACAATTTAAACTTAACTATTTACACAAATCATATGACAGTTGTGCTCAGGGGCTAAGCGTTATTGTTGGATCAAGCCAGCAGAAGAAGCACATTCCAGGATGTCTGCCATTTCAAAATCTGATTATCTAACAATAAACCAAATCAGCAGCAGACCACTTTGAAAACATTTAGGGAAATTTATGGAAAATCTCTCCTTTTGTCAGTTTTCAAAATATTTCTGCAAATTTTAAAATGGAAAAAATTCTTTTGTTAAAACTTTGTTAACTGAGTTATTGTGGCGGTTAATCCAAGACACCATTGTTTTTGTTTGTAGGGATGAAACAGTTCAGGATATGCAGAGAGAGAGTGTATTTAAAAAATCCATCAAATCTAGATTAGTGGTTGCTCAGGTAAAAGATGTCTTAAAATGTTCTATATATAATACAGTGGAAAGGATTGGGCTGACAAAAATTGTTCCCAGATGTTTTCAAAGATGTCAGGTGCATCATTGTTGTATATGGAAAAGGGTATAAACATCTGAGTAAATAAGTTTTAAGCTCACCTGTGCATGAAGTGATCAAGATGAGCTATTGTGATCCCATTTTGTCTGTTGTGCGTCGTCAACAATTGCATTGTTAAGACTCGTCAGGCAACATTTTACATCCAATCTTCATGAAAGTGTATCAGAACATACATCTCCATCAAATCTTGGCCAAGTTCGAAACTGGGTCATTTCAGGAAGGGTCTTTCAGAAACTAGGTTACAAGGTAAACAAATTTAGGTCATGTCCTGTCATAAACTAAGTCACAAGGCCAAATTTAAGGAAATTCTTTTTAACACTCAGAGTCTGCATTTTTTGCTCCAGCAGCTTGAAACTTGTTTTTGTTTCGCCAACGATAGTGGAGTGAGACAATATATAGCAGTCACTTTTCCGGCGACGGCGGCCGCTTTTACAAATAGCTATATCTCGGCAACCCCTGCTTGAATTTTTTTGAAACTTTGTTAGCTGTATTGTTTGGTCATGGGACATCTGTCAGTGTCAAAATTTTCAGGGTCAAGGTCATAATTGTGCAGAACTTGACCTTTGTTGGGTAACTTAACCTCAAAACTTAACCTTTCTTATATCTCAGCAACCCCTGCTTGAATTTTTCTGAAACTTTGTCAGATGTATTGTTTGGTCATGGGACATCTGTCAACGTCAAAATTTTCAGGGTCAAGGTCATAATTGTGCAGAACTTGACCTTTGTTAGGTAACTTAACCTCAAAACTTAACCTTTCTTATATCTCAGCAACCCCTGCTTGAATTTTTCTGAAACTTTGTCAGATGTATTGTTTGGTCATGGGACATCCATCAACGTCAAAATTTTCAGGGTCAAGGTCATAATTGTGCAGAACTTGACCTTTGTTAGGTAACTTAACCTCAAAACTTAAAACTTTCTTATATCTCAGCAACCCCTGCTGGAATTTTTCTGAAACTTTGTCAGATGTATTGTTTGGTCATGGAACATCTGTGTCAACATCAAAATTATATACACATGTAGTGAGTTTATTATTTATCATGACATGTTGATAACAATGCATTGACAGACACTTACTTTTTCATATTTTATCAACTTTACTTTCTTTTTGCATAGTGATACCATTTAATATCTGATTTTCTTAGAAGGGCGAGACACCCTCAGCCCGAGGTCTTGTTATTATATCTAGGCCAATATATGGGTCATGTTGGATCAAAAACTACGTGGCTAGACAAATTGAAGGAAAATCGTATTAACACTCTGAATGCCACATATTTAATTAGGGCAAAATGTAACTTTGTCAGAATGGGTGTTTTGATGATATCTAGGCTTAGTTCTTATATAAATCATGTAGTCAAAACCTGGGTCAGTAGGCTAAGTTTGAGAAAATCTTGTTAAAATATCAGACACTAGTAGTCTACAATTTATGCTTCAAGTTTGAATATAAATCATGTTTGGTCAAAAACTAGGTCACTAGGCCAAATTGAAGGAAAATCTTGTTAACAATCTGGAATCCATATTTTTAAATTCCTATTCCATTATTGTTAGAATGGGCCGGTGTTTTGATGATATCTAGACTAGGTTTATGCATGGCTCAAGTCAAGGCAAAAACTAGTTTACTAGGTCAAATTGATGGAAGACTTGTTAAAAGGAATAACTTACCTGACCACACAATTAGTTATTGTGATTGACTATTTGGTTGATATAAATAGGTGTGTGATCCAGGTCCATCATGGCCCTCTTGTTTATCTCAAAATATGCAACTATAATTTTGATACCCTGTAATGTTTGCAGAAGTCATTTGCTGCTTTGGCATTGAATATTCTCTGTATCAGTGAAAAGGTTTAAGAAAATCCTTGTCTGTTGAAGGAATATCTCATATTGGACATATATGTACATGTATAATTATAAAACAGACCCTTTGCTTAAAAAAAAAAATTGACTTTATAAAGATTTCTTCCTCTTGCCAGTGCTTGAAATTTTTTAAACTTAATTTCTTCTAGGAAAAGTCATGGATGAAAAATTCTGATTTTCTTTCTTATTAGCTCACCTGAGCACGAAGTGCTCAAGGTGAGTTATTGTGAGTTATTGTGATCGCCTTTTGTCCGGCATGCGTCCGTCAACATCTTCTCCTCGGTAACCAGTGGGTCAATTGGGATGAAACTTCACAGAAAGCATCCACCCAATAACCTCACTAGAATTCCTTTAAATTTCTTCTTTTCCCAAACTGGTAAGTTGGCAGATTTTCAAATAATTGTTTCGAAATGTTCCTTGGATGACCCTCTATCAGACTCCTTCAAGCCATGTTGATTGGTTAAAAAACATGGCCAATACAGGGCGGGGCTATTTTGCTGTATATGGCTATAGTGAAAACTTAAAAAATCTTCTCCTGAAAGTGTCAGGCCGATTTTCAAAAAATGTTGTAGAAATGTTCCTTGGGTGACTGACCCTCTACATGATTCCTTCAGGCCATGTTGATTGGTCGAAAACTATGGACGCCATGGGGTGGGGCTTGTATGACTTAAGTGAAAAGAAAAAAAATCAGGTGAGCGATCCAGTGCCATCATGGCCCTCTTGTTCATTTTTTAGCTCGACTTTTCGAAGAAAAGGCTAGCTATACTACTCGCCCCGGCTTTGGCGTCGGCGTTGGTGTCACACCTTGGTTAAGGTTTTTGTACCAATTCCATTTTTAGCTCCACTGGCTGAAAGCCAGTCGAGCTTATGTCATGGCGAATTGTCCGTTGTGCGTGCGTGCGTGCGTGCGTGCGTTACCTTTAAACAACTTCTTCTCACTAACCACTTGGCCAATTTGGTTGAAACTTCATAGGAAGCATCCTCTCAATGTCCTCTCTTAAATTCCTTCAATTTTTAGCTCCACTGGCTGAAAGCCAGTCGAGCTTATGTCATGGCGAATTGTCCGTCGTGCGTCCGTGCGTGCGTGCGTGCGTAAACTTTTTCCTTTAAACGACTTCTTCTCACTAACCACTTGGCCAATTTGGTTGAAACTTCATAGGAAGCATCCTCTCAATGTCCTCTCTTAAATTCCTTCAATTTCTTTTGATCCATCCATAATTCTGGTTTCCATGGCAACCAAAAGAAAAAAATAGTGAAAACTTAAAAAATCTTCTTCTCTGAAAGTGTCAGGCCGATTTTCAAATAATTTTGTAGAAATGTTCCTTGGGTGACCCTTTATTAGATTCCTTCAAGAAATGTTGATTGGTCGAAAAACATGGTCGCCAGAGGGCGGGCTATTTTGCCTTATATGACCATAGTGAAAACTTAAAAAATCTTCTTCTCCGAAAGTGTTCAGCCGATTTTCAAATAATTTTGTAGAAATGTTCATTGGGTGACCCTCTATCAGATTCCTTCAAGCCATGTTGATTGGTCGAAAAATTTTGGCCGCCAGAGGGCGGGGCTATTTTGATCTATATGACCATAGTGAAAATTTAAAAAATCTTCTTCTCCGAAAGTGTTGAGCAGATTTTAAAATAATTTTGTAGAAATGTTCTTTGGGTGACCCTCTATCAGATTCCTTCAAGCCATGTTGATTGGTTCAAAAATATGGCCGCCATGGGGTGGGGCTATTTTGCCTTATATGGCTATTGTGAAAAGTTAAAAAATCTTCTCCTCCGAAAGTGTCAGGCCGATTTTCAAATAATTTTGCAGAAACATTCCTTGGGTGACACTCTACAATATTCCTTTAAGCCATGGTGGTTGGTAAAAAATATGGCCACTAGGGGGCAGGGCTGTTTGGAGATTTGATTTTTGCCTTATGGCCGTGGAGCAATACTGGCCCTCTTGGGCCTCTTGTTTGTTAAAACCATTACAGATATTGCTTTGAAACTTACAACACTTATGCACCATCATAACTTCCATCAACAGACAAGAGTACATAACTCTGTCAAGGTTTTTGTAAGAATTATGGCCCTTTTTGACATAGACTTATGGTTAAGTTTTTTGTACCAATTCACTTTTTGTCAAAACCATTACAGATATAACTTTCACACTTACAACACTTATTCACCATCATTACATCCATCAAAAGACAAGAGGACATAACTCTGTCCATGTTTTTGTAAGAATTATGGCCCTTTTTCGACTTAGAATTTTGGTTAAGTTTTTTGTACCATTTCCATTCTTTGTTAAAACCATTACAGATATTGCTTTGAAACTTACAACACTTATTCACCATCATAACTTCCATCAACAGACAAGAGTACATAACTCTGTCAAGGTTTTTGTAAGAATTATGGCCCTTTTTGACAGACTTTTGGTTAAGTTTTTTGTACCAATTCACTTTTTGTCAAAACCATTACAGATATTGCTTTGAAACTTACAACACTTATTCGCCATCATTACATCCATCAAAAGACAAGAGGACATAACTCTGTCCATGTTTTTGTAAGAATTATGGTCCTTTTTCGACTTAGAATTTTATTTAAGTTGTTTGTACCATTTCCATTCTTTGTTAAAACCATTACAGATATTGCTTTGAAACTTACAACACTTATTTACCATCTTTACATACATCAATGGTCAAGAGTACATAACTCTGTCCATGTTTTTGTAAGAATTATGGCCCTTTTTCCACTTAGAATTTTGGTTAAGTTTTTTGTACCACCCCAATTTTTTTCTAAACCATTAGAGATATAGCTTACACACTTACAATACTTATTAACCATCATTACCTATTCACAGACAAGAGTACATAACTCTGTCAAGGCTTTTTTTTAAAGAATTATGGCCCTCTTCTGATTTAGAATTTTGGTTGAGTTATTCATACCAAATCAATTTTTTTTCAAAACAATTACAGATATAGCTTAAACACTTACAGTATCTTTTTACCATCAATACCTCCACCAACGGCCAAGAGTGCATAATTCAGTGAAGGTTTTTGTAAGAATTAGGACCCTTTAACGACTTATAAAGTACTTTGCTTATAAATAGTCTGATAAGTAATTGCTTATGTTTTCTGTACCACCCCAAAAAAAATTGTTTTATTGGCAAGCACGAAAAAGTCGAGCATGCTGTCCTCTGACAGCTCTTGTTATAGCTCACCTGTGCACAAAGTGCTGAAGGTGAGTTGTTGCGAACGCCTTTTGTCCGTCGTGCTTTGTCAACAATTTCCTTAATCAACATCCTCTCCTAAAGCAATGTATGGATTTTGACCAAACTTGGAAAGAACGATACTTGGGTGATCGATCCTCTTTCAAAGAAATTTATTCCAAGCATTTCCAAAAATATGTTTATTTTTATAAACTTTGAAAACCTTCTCGTCTACAACCAAAAGGCCTAGAGCTTAGATATTTGGTGTGTAGTATTGTCTAGTAGTCCTCTACCAATATTGTTTTAATTATGCCCCTTGGGTCACCTGTTTTACTTAGTGATATATTTGGAAAATCTTCTTGTCTGAAACCGAAAGGCCTAGAGCTTAGATATTTGGTGTGTAGCATTGTCTATTTGTCCTCTTCAAAGTTTGTTTAGATTATGCTTCTGTTGCCAAAATTGGCTCCACCCCAGGGATCACCCGTTTTATAAAGAGTTATATAGGGAAAAACTTTGAAAATCATCTTGTCTGAAATAGAAAGGCTTAAAGTTTAGATATATGGTAAGTACAATGGTCTAGCGGTCTTCTACCAAGATTGTTATAATTATAATCCTGGGTTAAAAACTGGTCCCGCCCTTGGAGTCGCCTGTTATACATAGATTTATAGGGAAATCTTCTTGTTAAATACTAACTGATACATAAACATTTCTTTGGTGACCTTGTAAGTCATGTTAACATGACGGGTTTGAGTTTTTTGCTCTGTGGCAGTGGAGCTCTACTGGTCCTCTAAGGCCTCTTGTTTTAGCTTACCGTACCGCAAAATGAGTTATTGTGGTTGGCATGACAAATCACATTACATAACTCAGGTGAGCGATCCAGGGCCATCATGGCCCTCTTGTTTTTAGCTCCACTGGCTGAAAGCCAGTCGAGCTTATGTCATGGCGAATTGTCCGTCGTGCGTGCGTGCGTGCGTAAACTTTTTTCTTTAAACAACTTCTTCTCACTAACCACTTGGCCAATTTGGTTGAAACTTCATAGGAAGCATCCTCTCAATGTCCTCTCTTAAATTCCTTCAATTTTTTTTGATCCATCCATAATTCTGGTTTCCATGGCAACCAAAAGAAAAAAATAGTGAAAACTTAAAAAATCTTCTTCTCTGAAAGTGTCAGGCCGATTTTCAAATAATTTTGTAGAAATGTTCCTTGGGTGACCCTTTATTAGATTCCTTCAAGAAATGTTGATTGGTCGAAAAACATGGTCGCCATAGGGCGGGGCTATTTTGCCTTATATGACCATAGTGAAAACTTAAAAAATCTTCTTCTCCGAAAGTGTTCAGCCGATTTTCAAATAATTTTGCAGAAATGTTCATTTGATGACCCTCTATCAGATTCCTTCAAGCCATGTTGATTGGTCGAAAAATATGGCCGCCAGAGGGCGGGGCTATTTTGCCCTATATGACCATAGTGAAAATTTAAAAAATCTTCTTCTCCGAAAGTATTGAGCAGATTTTCAAATAATTTTGTAGAAATGTTCTTTGGGTGACCCTCTATCAGATTCCTTCAAGCCATGTTGATTGGTTCAAAAATATGGCCGCCATGGGGTGGGGCTATTTTGCCTTATATGGCTATTGTGAAAACTTAAAAAATCTTCTCCTCCGAAAGTGTCAGGCCGATTTTCAAATAATTTTGCAGAAACATTCCTTGGGTGACACTCTACAAGATTCCTTTAAGCCATGGTGGTTGGTAAAAAATATGGCCACTAGGGGGCAGGGCTGTTTGGAGATTTGATTTTTGCCTTATGGCCGTGGAGCGATACTGGCCCTCTTGGGCCTCTTGTTATTAGCTCACCTGAGCTTTGCTCAAGGTGAGTTATTGTGATCGCCTTTTGTCCGGCGTCCGTCGTGCGTCGTCCGTCGTGCGTCAACTTCTTCTCCTCATTAACCAGTGGGTCAATTTGGATAAAACTTCACAGAAAGCATCCTCTCAATGACCTCACCAGAATTCCTTCAAATTTTTGGGATCCATGCAAAATTCTGGTTTCCATGGCAACGAAACCGAAAAAACTTCGAAATTCTTCTTCTCCCAAACTGGTTGGCAGATTTTCAAATAATTTTGTAGAAATGTTCCTTGGATGACCCTCTATCAGATTCCTTCAAGCCATGTTGATTGGTTGAAAAACATGGCCGCCAGGGGGGGGCGGGGCTATTTTGCCTTATATGGCTTTAGTGAAAACTTAAAAAATCTTCTCCTCCGAAAGTGTCAGGCCGATTTTCAAATAATTTTGTAGAAATGCTCCTTGGGTGACCCTCTATCAGATTCCTCCAAGCCATGTTGATTGGTCGAAAAACATGGCCGCCAGGGGGGGCGGGGCTATTTTGCCTTATATGGCTATAGTGCAAACTTAAAAAATCTTCTCCTCCAAAAGTGTCCGGCCGAATTTCAAATAATTTTGTAGAAATGTTCCTTGGGTGATTCTCTATTAGATTCCTTCAAGCCATGTTGATTGGTCCAAAAGCATGGCCGCCAGGGTGCGGGGCTATTTTGCCTTTTATGGCTATAGTGAAAACTTAAAAAATCTTCTCCTCCATAAGTGTCGGGCCGATTTTCAAATAATTTTGTAGAAATGTTCCTTGGGTGACCCTCTATCTGATTCCTCCAAGCCATGTTGATTGGTCGAAAAACATGGCCACCAGGGGGCGGGGCTATTTTGCCTTATATGGCCAAAGTGAAAACTTAAAAAATCTTCTCCTCCGAAGGTGTCAGGCTGATTTTCAAATAATTTTGTAGAAATGTTCCTTGGATGACCCTCTATCAGATTCCTTCAAGCCAAGTTGATTGGTCGAAAAACATGGCCGCCAGGGGGTACGGGGCGGGGCTATTTTGCCTTATATGGCTATATTGAAAACTTAAAAAATCTTCTTCTACGAAAGTGTCAGGCCGATTTTCAAATAATTTTGTAGAAATGTTCCTTGGATGACCCTCTTTCAGATTCCTTCAAGCCATGTTGATTGGTCAAAAAACATGGCCGCCAGTGGGCAGGGCTATTTTGCATTATATGGCTATAGGGAAAACTTAAAAAATCTTCTTCTCCAAAAGTGTCTGGCCCATTTTCAAATAATTTTGTAGAAATGTTCCTAGGGTGACCCTCTATCAGATTCCTTCAAGCCAAGTTGATTGGTCGGAAACTATGGCTGCCAGGGGGCGGGGCTTATATAACTAAAGTGAAAAAAAAAAATCAGGTGAGCGATTCCAGGGCCATCATGGCCCGCCCTCTTGTTTTGTTTATTTTCAGGTAGTTGCTTCAGTGAGAAACAATGCATTATTTACTTTTGACTACTTGCTTCTTTTGCTAACAGCTAGGTAAGTGCTAACACAATGTATTTGTATTGAACCTATAATGTTGACCTGATTTCAGAAAGAGGGGAAAATGCCAAAACGTAAAAATTCTTCTTCTAAGAATCTGCCTGTCTGATTTCAAGACAGTTTGGTTGAAATGCTCCTTGGAGGTGAGCCTCTTCAAAATAGCAATATTGGCTATTTGTAAAACAAGCCAGTAAACGGCTTTATAAAAGAGCTCTGGTCTGATTTCAAGATAATTGAGCAGTAATGTTCCTTATACAATACAATATATTCCAAAGTTCTCTGATGCTATGACATCTAAAGTTGCCTTCTAAATGACTATTGTTCTTAAGCTTTAGAGCCATGTGTATTATGTAATACATGTTCCATACATAATTTCAGCTTTATCGCATGTGTAGGCTTAGTAGAGAGCAGTTCTGTGGTTCTAGTTGCCAGTATGTTAATTTCACCGCTTATGGTATGTCTAGTTTATTTTTCATATCTGCATTTTAGCCCTCACTATTTCAGTTCGAACTGCTTTTTATGCCCCCGGAATCTCCGATTCGGTGGGCATCTAGTTTTTGGCCTGTCTGCACGAAAAAAACTTTAACCTTGACCACTTCTTTTGAACCATAACAGGTACGGCTACCATATTTCACATGTGTATTCCTTGTGACATGACCTTTCTGTCAGTACCAAAATTTGTGTCCTTGCGACCTTGACCTTTGACCTACATGTTGCCATTCTCAAAAAAAACTTTTAACCTTCACCACTTCTTTTGAACCATAACAGGTAAGGCTACCATATTTCACATGTGTATACCTTGTGACATGACCTTTCTGTCAGTACCAAAATTTTTCACCTTGCGACCTTGACCTTTGACCTAGATGTTGCCATTCTCAATAAAAACTTTAACCTTGACGACTTCTTTTGAACCATAACAGGTACGGCTACCATATTTCACATGTGTATACCTTGTGACATGACCTTTCTGTCAGTACCAACATTTTCACCTTGCGACCTTGACCTTTGACCTAGATGTTGCCATTCTCGAAAAAAACCTTTAACCTTGACCACTACTGTTGAACCATAACAGGTACGGCTACCATATTTCACATGTGTATATCTCGTGACATGACCTTTCTGTCAGTACCAAAATGTTTCACCTTGCGACCTTGACCTTTGACCTAGATGTTGCTATTCTCGAAAAAAACTTTAACCTTGACCACTACTTTTGAACCATAACAGGTACGGCTACCATATTTCACATGTGTATTCCTTGTGACATGACCTTTCTGTCAGTACCAACATTTTTGACCTTGCGACCTTGACCTTTGACCTACATGTTGCCATTCTCAAAAAAACCTTTAACCTTCACCACTTCTTTTGAACCATAACAGGTAAGGCTACCATATTTCACATGTGTATACCTTGTGACATGACCTTTCTGTCAGTACCAAAAATGTTCACCTTGCGACCTTGACCTTTGACCTAGATGTTGCCATTCTCGATAAAAACTTTAACCTTGACGACTACTTTTTAACCATAACAGGTACGGCTACTATATTTCACATGTGTATACCTTGTGACATGACCTTTCTGTCAGTACCAAAATTTTTACCTTGCGACCTTGACCTTTGACCTAGATGTTGCCATTCTCGAAAAAAACCTTTAACCTTGACCACTACTGTTGAACCATAACAGGTACGGCTACCATATTTCACATGTGTATATCTTGTGACATGACCTTTCTGTCAGTACCAAAATGTTTCACCTTGCGACCTTGACCTTTGACCTAGATGTTGCCATTCTCGAAAAAAACTTTAACCTTGACCACTACTTTTGAACCATAACAGGTACGGCTACCATATTTCACGTGTGTATTCCTTGTGACATGACCTTTCTGTCAGTACCAACATTTTTGACCTGGCGACCTTGACCTTTGACCTAGATGTTGCCATTCGGGGGCATCAGTGTTTCACAAACACATCTTGTTAATATTGTGATCACCCTTTGTCCAGCATTCGGCATTCGTCAAAATCTTTTCCTCTATAGCCAGTAGGTCAATTTGGATGAAACATCACAGAAAGCATATTCTCTGTGTCCTTACCAAGATTCTTTCAATTCATTTTTTTCCATGCAAAATTCCAGAACCAGTATAGCTCCACTGCCACAAAGCAGAATAACCTGTAGTTCCTGTATGGTCTATTATCACTGACAAGGAAAACAACATTTTTTAGCTCATCAAACTTTCAGTTTCACATTTCTACGAGTATTCAACCAAAACATTTAATAAACCAACAGGCAAATAAAAAACTATCAATATGAATTGCATATACAAATCACTGTGGTCTGTGTAGAGTTTGTAAAGATAGTTTAGGCCAGTTTACATTTTGGAGGAAATTGCAGACAGCCTTTTTAGCTCAAGGTGTGTTATTGTAATTGCACTATGAAATCATCTTTTCCTCAGTATCCAGAGGGTCAATTTGGATAAAGCTTTACAGCAAGCATCATCTCAATGTACCTCCAGAATTCCTTCAAATGTTTTGGATCCATGCACAATTCTGGTTTCCATGGAAACCAAACGAAAAAGCTTTAACATTCTGGTTGGCCTATTTTCAAATAATTTCGTAGAAATGTTCCTTTGGTGACACTCTTTCAGATTCCTTCAAGCCATGTTGATTCATCAAAAAACATTGCCACCAGTGGGCAGGGGCTGTTTTGCATGATATGGCTATTGTGAAAACTTTTTTTTGTAGAAATGTTCCTTGGATGACCCTCTGAGTTTCCTTCCAGTCATGTTTAGTAGTAAAAAAACATGGCCGCTACGATTAAGGGCTGTTTTGCCTTACAGACAACATAGGGTTGGGTTGTTTCACTTAGTGGCAGTGGAGCACTACTGGTCCTTTTTGGCCTCTAGTTTGGCCTCAAATGAGTTATTATGCTTGGCATTATGAATAATTATGGAATAAATCAGGTCCTCTTGTTTGTTGTAGTCACAGTGCTGGAAGCTGAATTTTAAGACTGATTTGAATATTTGAATAAATCAAGTAAAATCTAAGATGTCTTCAGAATGAACATAACATTGGATTATTTTGATTGAATTAGCCATAGAAACCTTTTTCACATGTATATGTTATTGCAGGGCCCCATATTGGCTGGCACATTTGGCCAGGTAGTTAAAATGAAGGATTTGAGAAATCTTGGAGTGAGGTCAGAGTTGGTTGGATTATCTTTATGTCTTATAGTAGGTAAGTGTAAAAATATTTGTTAACTTTGCATACAGCAATCATAATGTTCAGTCATTAATAAAGGTTGTGTTCGGTACTCATCATAGATTGTTCTTATAAGGAATTGATATAAAAAAAAAAGTAGTCCATAATAACATGAACTTTTATACAAGCTTATTTATTGCCCTTTTAGCTCAGCTTAAAATGAACTGCTCAAGGTGAGTTTCATGATCTTCCGTCATATGTATTTCTCCTCTGTAAACAGTTGGTCAATTCGGCTTGACTTCAAAGCAAGCATCCACTCAATGCCTCTCCAAAAATTCAATCAATTGTTTAGGTCTATGCAGAATTCATTTAACTGTAATGCTAATCAGATGAGCCTTTTAGGGACTTAATGGCCCTCTTGTTAATAAAAAACTTTACAGAAGTCACAGTTTGAAAAGTCTTTATTTCTGTCTGTTACTTTCATGAATCAGGATATTTACTTTTCTAATATGATTGGAACATGGCAGTCTGCACATTACATAAGGGGGTAGTGTTTTAATTGATATAATATTTTCATAATTTTCAGGATTTTGTTTTGGTTTAATTACTGGAGGCATAGGTTTACATGGTGCTGTATGGGGAAGTTCAGATCAATGGCCTACACCAGAGATGAAATCCAGGTATGTTACATTACGAATATCCTCGCAGTGAAGCATTGTTTAGTACATGCATAATTAATCTGTGAATGTAAATTGTGTATAAATTCATTAATTGAGATATCTGCAGAAAAAGTCTATTCTATTTAACCATCTTTGAGGTTTTTGGTAAGCTCACCTGAGCACAGAAAATTGGTCTGATTTCAAAATAATTTCACAGGAACAGGAACTTCTACACAAATTTTCCAAACCATTTCGCTTCGCTGCACAAGATGGTCGCCAGAGCTAAAAAATAGAAACATGTTTAAGTGATATCTCCTCGCACACCACTGGATGATGTCTAATTAAACCTTGTGTTTTAACCTTTTGAATAGTCTAGAAATATTTTAAACCAATTCATGTTTTTATAAGATATACATCCTCAAAAATGGAGGAATAGTACTTTTTTGTTGGCACCCCTACTAAAATCTTTGCATCCGAAATAATCTTATGTCAAAATGAAGCATTATTGTCTAAGCTTTCAATTGATATTTTTTTAAATATAAAGAATAGTACCATATGATGACCACCCCTACTAAAATCTGTATTACCGTATATCCGCGGCCATAAGTCGACTTCGGCCATAAGTCGAGGGTCCATTTTGACCCCAATTTCGGTGGTTTTGAGCCATTAGTCGGGGGGTCGACTTTTTAAAAATTTCGGCAAAAAAACATGGTTCTCGATGTAAAACTGGATAATGATACATTAAGATAATAATGCACAAACCTGATTTTATAAATCCAAATAAGCCAAACAAACTAACTAGTCCAAATTTCTTAATATTTGTTTTAATCTATAAAAAATAAAAGCGCGAAACTCGAACAAAGGGTTTTATCGATGTCAGTGTTTCTACCATGCATTGACGAAGTTGATTAAAAGTGTGTGTAATTCACAGAGAGGTGAAGACAAGGGTTTTAAAGGTCTATGGAAAGAAGTTTGGACTCTATGGTTATATGAAAACGGTTGTAATTTCCACTGGAACAGGCTGTAGTTACAACCGACTTGCGTTAGCCCTATAACTGTTTGTCGTGTGAAAAACACAGGGGGTTAAATAAATGACGTCACTAATTTACCAGCTGAGATTGATCCGCGACAAATAAAATACACCCATATAAATTAATGTTAAATTTACGATACTATTAGCTTAGTAAATTATACTTGTGTGATTAAACTGCACATACTCTTTTTTTATGACGTAGCTCATTTGTTGGGGAAAATGGTTTGCGGAAATAAAGGTCTATATAGATTTCACTCGTACCCATTTTCACATGCATTTATACGCATCGTTTGATAGAGCTCTGACAAAAGGAGAAATTACTACATTTTCTTTAAATTGGACAAATTAACTTTGAATTGAAAAGGATTTTAAAGGGTATGTTATTTATTTTTCCTTTGTTTACGGCTTTAAAACTAGATAAAAAAATGTAAGGAAAGGATGCATCACTGATAAAAAGCAGTTTCTCTACTGTTTGTCGCGTGTAAAATATACCTTAGGAGAGATTGTCATTCAGTCATAAGTCGAGTCCCTGCTTCAACACCAAAATTGGAGTCTCAAAAATTCAACTTATGGCCGCGGATATACGGTACCAGTAATGTCCTGAATATTTACTCATCAAAATGAAACATATTGTCTAAACTTTCAAATGATATATAAAACATGAATCTATTCAGTATTTTATGAGATTAATGTCTTCAAAATGGTCTTATGTGTTTTTGCTAATATAAATAATAGTATCATGTTGGCAACTCCTACTTAAATATGTTATAACTAAATATTCTTTTAATAGAATGAAGCATATTGTCTAAGTTTTAAATGATATATAAAACATCTGAATCAATTAAGTATTTTGTGAGATATATGTCTTCAAAGCTTTGGAATTTATTTTGTTATGTTTTATTTAAAATATAAATCTAGATCAATACCTTAGATCTGTCCATATGACGGCAAGCACCAATATTGCAAGTCTTCATAAAAGTGTGCCTGTTTTAAAGCTGATGTGGATCTGCACTGGTCACAAAGTGTTTAAAGGCTCAAGAAAAAACAGAATGGATACGGAGAAATTACAATCCATGGTTTACAAAAATGAATATCAAAAGCACTAATGTATTATGAAATAGAAATATATATTTTGTAATGCGCAACCAGTTAGATCACAGTCTTTTAATATGTTTTTGGTATTACAAAACCACACTTTTACATTTTTAGCTCACCTGTGCACGAAGTGCTCAAGGTGAGTTATTGTGATCGCCCTATGTCCGGCGTCCGTCGTCCGTCAACATTTTCTCCTCTGTAACCGTTGGGTCAACTAGGATGAAACTTCACAGAAAGCATCCTCTCAATGTCCTCACCAGAATTCCTTAAAAATTTTGGGATCCATGCAGAATTCTGGTTTCCATGGCAACGAAATGAAAAAAACTTCAAAATTCTTAAAAAATCTTCTTCTCCGAAAGTGTCAGGCTGATTTTCAAATTATTTTGTAGAAATGTTCCTTAGGTGACCCTCTATCAGATTCCTTCAAGCCATGTCGATTGGTCGAAGTCCATTCTATAATCTCGGTTTTCCAAAAATCTATATTTAACTTAGTCCTTATCCTTTTAATCCACCTCATAGAGGCCTGACGTTTAATAACTCACAATGTGGTCGATTTGAACCGAGGATAACCGAAATACGGTATTGTGGGTATTGTTGTTAAAGTACACCAAAATAATATTAAATGGAATAGTTATATATCTTATTCAAACAAGTTTGGACGATATTTCGTTTATTTATTTTTTACCGATTTCGTCTAATTTATTTAACCGAAAACAAATTTGTTACAGATTTCAAATTTTTCGCCGTTGTGAATTGAATTTGATAGATTAAAGTGGTAAAGAGGTAAGCTGCATACATTTTAGGCTCAAAATAATATAATAATAATTACAGATATGGTTTTTTGTATCGTTGCGATAGCTGTCAAGGATATAAACGGCATAATAATGTGAATCGAGTCTGTCTGAAACATGCAAACGTGCCATGGATTTAGACTTCTGTTGACCAATAAACGAGAAACCGAAAGTCTAAATTATTTGGACTATATTTAACTCTGAATGACTGGTTTACGCTTTATCGATAACATAACCTTTTGTCTGCAGCTAGAGCCTTTAGTGCTCTTAAACTTCGTAACAAGTAACTAAAATTAGACTGCAGTGCATTATTTACTGTATTCTATAAAATAATTGTATTATTTATAGCATAGTTATAATGCTGCAATTTGCATGCATTCAAGTGAACAGAAATTAGTGAACTGAATTGAGTTACATCCAAATCATAATCTTAATATGTTTTCACAAATTGATATTATTAATATTAAAGGGATAATAAAAACAAAGAACAACACACTTGTTTTTAGCTCACCTGAGCTTTGCTCAAGGTGAGTTATTGTGATCGCCTTTTGTCCGGCGTCCGGCGTCCGTCGTCCATCGTGCGTCGTCTGTCGTGCGTCGTGCGTCAACTTCTTCTCCTCAGTAACTAGTGGGTCAATTGGGATGAAACCTCACAAAAAGCATCCTCTCAATGACCTCACCAGATTTCCTTCAAATTTTTGGGATCCATGCAGAATTCTGGTTTCCATGGCAACGAAATGAAAAAAACTTCAAAATTCTTCTTCTCCCAAACTGGTTGACAGATTTTCAAATAATTGTGTAGAAATGTTCCTTGGATGACCCTCTATAAGATTCCTTCAAGCCATGTTGATTGGTCAAAAAACATGGCCGCCAGGGGGGGCTTGGCTATTTTGCCTTATATGGCTATAGTGAAAACTTAAAAAATCATCTTCTCCGAAAGTGTCTGGCCGATTTTCAAATAATTTTGTAGAAATGTTCCTTGGATGACCCTCTATCAGATTCCTTCAAGCCATGTTGATTGGTCAAAAAACATGGCCGCCAGGGGTGCGGGGCTATTTTGCCTTATATGACTATAGTGAAAACATAAAAAATCTTCTCCTCCGAAAGTGTCAGACCGATTTTCAAATAATTTTGTAGAAATGTTCCTAGTGTGACCCTCTATCAGATTCCTTCAAGCCATGTTGATTGGTTGAAAAACATGGCCGCCAGGGGGGGGGCTATTTTGCCTTATATGGCTATAGTGAAAACTTAAAAAATCTTCTTCTCGGAAAGTGTCAGGCCGATTTTCAAATAATTTTGTAGAAATGTTCCTAGGGTGACCCTCTATCAGATTCCTTCAAGCCAAGTTGATTGGTCAGAAACTATGGCCTCCAGGGGGCGGGGCTTATATAGTTAAATTAAAAAAAAAATCAGGGGAGCGATCCAGGGCCATCATGGCCCTCTTGTTTAATGTTTTTTATATCAATCACTTGATAATGAAGTTCTAATTTTGACCCCCAACATTTATAAGATGACCCTCAACTTTGATGACAAGGGGGTCATAATGACCCTCAAGTTTAAAAGCTTAGGGAAAACCCTGGACCTTGACCTTGACCTTGACCTCTGACCTTGAAATAGGATTTTTTTTTTGTTAAAATCTAATCTGTTGTATTCCTCCTTCAGTTTCAACCCGATTTACTTCATACTTGGCATAAATGTTAATCAGGAGAAGTAGATGTGCAACACGCAAATTTCTCATGTTCATGTGACCTTGACCTCTGACCTTGAAATAGGATTTTTTTTGTTAAAATCTAATCTGTTGTACTCCTCCTTCAGTTTCAACCTGATTTACTTCATACTTGGCATAAATGTTAATCAGGAGTAGTAGATGTGCAACACGCAAATTTCATGTCCCTGTGACCTTCACCTCTGACCTTGAAATAGGAATTTTCAATAGGAACTACCTAAATTACGTAAGGATTTTATATTCCCTAATTCTCGCAAGCTGACCTCCTCGCGAAATTAATACCTTGCGAAAATATATCGATCAGAAGTGAAATTTAAACTTCTGCTACTTATTCTCAAAATTAAAATATCAAAATATCAAAATCATGAAAAATATTGAAAATAGATCCTCGCGAATATTCAGTAGTTTACAGTAAAAACCTTGTTACTCTTTGAATATAGAATGTGGTTCATTTTCTTCTTGTTTGTTTGTTTTCTGAAACTAGAAAACTAAATAAAAACTTATTTCATGAGGAAATAGTACTTTATGCGGATTGTATTTTATGCATTAGAAAATGTTCTTGACAAAATTTCTTAAAAATTAGATTTGTATATTGCTTTTTGATATCATCTTAGTATTTCTTTTTGATACTGATATTCAAATTGTCTGAGTCAAAGATAATAATGTGAGATATAATATGTGTCAGGGGTTGGGGCGGGGGTATTAATCACCTTTAGTGATAGTTCTAGTTTTAAACTGAAGAAATTGATTAACCTATATGTTGTTAAGATCTGCAGCAATGATTATAAATAAAAAATGTTTTTGTCACTAACATTATCGGATATGTGTAGATGTTTAAGTCATAACAACTTAAGTTAAGTTAACTTGTACAGAGTCTATTTGTACAATAACCGCTATCTTGTACAGAGTTTATTTGTGCAATAACTGTTAACTTGTACAGAGTCTATTTGTGCAATAACTGTTAACTTGTACAGAGTCTATTTGTACTGGGTACTGGGGCTATGGAAAACCAGTAAAAGTGCCGGTCCGGATCGAATTCTAATTGCGAGACCGGTTTCAATCTTAATGTTGTAAAATAATTGGTTCAGATTATTTCTATAAATCTCGTACTCTATAACACCTACACTATATGTCACTTTGTAAACGAGAACGGAGTTGAATGTGGTAATGGTTTCATGCATCTGATTGGCTGTTGGGTTTTTTAGGGAATTTCCATAGGTCACGTGACCTTTGTAACCTTTCAAGATGGCGATGTCAAATATGTCACTGTATATGTATATATATATATATAAGGCAGAATTTTTAATTTCATTTCATTCAATTTGTCTTTCGATACATTGTTGAAAGGACTCAGATTTTCAAATTTTCAAACTTTTACAAACGATCTACGCCGTTTCAAACCATTATGCAACATGCACACTAAAACAGAGTCTTCTGTAAACCTTCGAGGTAGTCACTTACCGTGACGAAACAGGATTATCAATCCAATTAAGTTTGACAATCGTGTAAACTGATAGATAATGCCTCGGTGATGAATGGATGACGGAATTACCCGAGAAAATCCCATTAAATGCATGCGGTAATGATTTCTTGCATTTGATTGGCTGTTGGGGTTATCAGGGAATTTCCATAGGTCATGTGACCTTTGTAACCTTTCAAGATGGCAGGGAAAAGACATATTTACGAAACGTTTCATAAAAATAAATATGTCACTGTATATATTATAAGGTAGAAGTTTTAACTTCATTTAATTTAATTTGTCCTTCGATACATTGGTGAAATGGCTTAACGAAATTTACTTGCGATGTTCAAAAGGGCAAATGACCGATTTGGCAACGCGAATCATGTTGACAAAGAGAACCGGTTCTAACCCATTCATAATTACTCAAATGGGTAAATGTACTTACCTAAATAAATGGCTTTCTCTTCGTATTTCAGTCATGGTAATTCCAAAACAACAAAGACATTTTTTGTAGTAATTTTTTTCTTATTATGTAGACAAAACAATGTTAACCGTACAGATAAGAGAAATGTATCTTCTGTGCGCCACCAATAATTCCGGACCGATTGAGATTTCAAAATTTCTGGAGCCCTTCTGGGTACTACATGTACCAGGAATAAGTAAAACTATCTAGAAGTTCTCATATTTAAACCTAAATTTATAATAGATATTATGATAGTATACATATGTTTGTAATGTATTTAAAAACGACATGTCATTTTTTGTTTGGTGTAACTATATGTATATGTATGTTTTTATATGACTGAGCTTAATGCCAAAAAACATTTCTGTTCTGTATCACTACACCTGATTTAATAAAAATTTAAATGGTTTTCAATGCTCTTACTCTATACATTTGAGTAGTCTCATCCAAGGCTCGTCACAGACCATTTCTCGCTATAGAAAATCCATTCTGTCTTTTAATGATATGGAATTTAAATGATTCACAATGGTATCAAAGTGTATTCACTTTTTAGATCACCTGAGCTGAAGGCTCAAGGAGATCTTTTCTGATACCTTTTTGTCCGTTGGCTGTCGTCCGTCGTCGTCCGTCGTTAAGTTTTAGCTTTAAACATCATCTCCTCCTAAACCACAGAACCAATTTCATTCAAACTTCACAGGAATGTTCCTTTGGTGGTCCTCTTTCAAATTGTTCAAAGATTTAAATTCCATTAAAAACTTTGGTTGATGCGGCATCAGAAAAGGCACAAAATGTCCAAACTTTAAAAATCTTCTCCTCTGAATCTGCATGGCAGATTCCAATATAGTTTGGTAGAAATGTTCCTTGGGTGACCCTCTACTAAGATTGTTCAAGGCATACTGATTGGTTAAAAAAACTTGGCATTATCTATCAGTTTACACGATTGTCAAACTTTGCTTGTTAACACTCTAGAGGCAACATTTTGCATCCAATCTTTATGAACGTTTATCAGAACATATATCTCCTTCAACTCGAAACTGGGTCATGTGGGGTCAAAAACTAGGTCACTAGGTCAAATTTAAAGAAAATCTTGTTAACACTCTGGAAGCCACATTTTTGGCTTGAGCATGTTGAAACTTTGTCAGAATGTTTTTCTAAGTAATATCTAGGCCAAGTTCGAAACTGGGTCATGTTGGATTAAAAACTAGGTCACTAGGTCAAATTTAAGGAAAATCTTGTTAACACTCTGGAAGTCACATTTTTGGCTTGAGCATGTTGAAACTTTGGGTTTGGTCAGGACAAAAACTAGGTCCTTAGGCCATATTGTATAAAAATCTTGTTAACACTATAGAGATTGCATTTTTGAAATTTTGTCAGAAATTTTGTCTTGATGATATTGCCATTTGTGCTGAAAGAGTTAAGTCTTAAAAAGGCCATTCTCAGGTGGGCTCATGGCCCTCTTGTTGAAAAATATGATATTGGAATTTTTCAACAAATATACAAGAATTTCATATTGTTGCAGGTTACCTTGCATAGATGGTTGCATAACGGTGAACGGTGTCATCTGTCATCCCTCGATAATGTCAATGTAAAAGTACTTTACAAATCATAATTTTTCAAAATTTGCAGACGAAGATAACCACACATGTTTACATTGCTCATTCGTACTAAACAGAGTTTGACCCATACTCCAATATTGTACTTACTAAAAACTGATTGGTGATTGTTGACAAACAGAAGAAAAAATGATCTTATTTACTGATCTGTTCTTACGATAAACATTTTTTTGTCTACATAAAAATAAACCTTTAACTTAAAAAATATATTGACAAGGTGAGCTTTTGTGAGCGGCCTTCGTCCGTCGTCTGTCGTTTGTCCACAATTTCTTGTGAACACAATAAAGTCATCATTACTTTTATTGGGATTGTGTTTGGGCCTCAAAGGTTTGTGGTCAATTTGTTTTTTCTAACAATAGAATAATGGGAAAAATACAATATCTTTAGTTGCATTTGAATTATTGTGACCAAACTTAGTGTTAAGTAACTATTTTCGAAAACC
Source organism: Serripes groenlandicus (assembly GCA_031761405.1). Classification (NCBI taxonomy): domain Eukaryota; kingdom Metazoa; phylum Mollusca; class Bivalvia; order Cardiida; family Cardiidae; genus Serripes; species Serripes groenlandicus. The sequence continues at coordinate 33,958,691 of JASEVX010000004.1, forward strand.
TTTTAGGGCTCCTTGGGACAACAATTAGAGAAAAAACATTAATACTGGTGTATTTGAGAGTTAATTCTCCGACCACAAACCTAATTGGATAACATGCGGTCTGGCTCAGTAATGATTTAAATGTTTTAAAGACTATGTTTTATACACCAATATGCCCACTTATTGTGGAGAAACTTACACAATTGATCTAGCCATTTTGAGCTCTACTGGCCAAAGGCCAGAACAGCCTATGTGATGGCGTTGTGTCTGTCATCCTTGTGTCTGTCCGTAAACAATTGTGAACGCAATAAAGTCTTCAGAATGATTGTATCTCAATCAAACTTATACAGTAGTCAGATATCCATGAGAGCTCGGTTTGTTTCGCAAACCAGCCAGATCTGCCCATGCAAACCTGGATTATGGCCCTTGAAATTGTCAAAATTGCTATCATAGAGCTTGTGAACACAATAAAGCCTCCATTTACTATCCGATCTTCACCAAACTTAGATAGTAGTTAAATATTAATGAGAGCTCAGTTCCTTTTGCAAACCAGCCAGATCTGCCCATGCAAGACTGGATTATGGCCCTTGAAATTGTCAAAATTGCTATCATAGAGCTTGTGAACACAATAAAGCCTCCATTTACTATCCGATCTTCACCAAACTTAGATAGTAGTTAAATATTAATTAGAGCTCGGTTCCTTTTGCAAACCAGCCAGATCTGCCCATGCAAGACTGGATTATGGCCCTTGAAATTGTCAAAATTGCTATCATAGAGCTTGTGAACACAATAGAGCCTCCATTTACTATCTGATCTTCACCAAACTTAAATAGTAGTTAAATATTGATGAGAGCTAGGTTCCTTTCGCAAACCAGCCAGATACGCCCATGCAAGACTGGATTATGGCCCTTGAAATTGTCCAAATTGCTATAAAACAGCTTGTGAACACAATAGAGCCTCCATTTACTATCCGATCTTCACCAAATATACATGCTCTGGATTGAAAATGACCAAAGAACCATCCCAGTAGGGCATAGGCCCTCATGGGCCTCTTGTTTAGTAAGTACAATATTGGAGTATTGATCGAACTCTGTTTAGTATGAATGAGCTATGTAAACATGCATGGTTATCTTCGTCTGCAAATTTTGAAAAATTATGAATTGTAAAGTACTTTTACATTGACATTATCGAGTGATGACGGATGACACCGTTATGCAATCATCTATGCAAGGTAACCTGCAATAAACATGAAATTTGTGTATATTTTTTGAAAAGTTCCAATATCATATTCTTCAAAAACGAGGTGGGGTTAAATTTTCACACGACCTATTGAGATATCAAAATTTCCGGAGCCCTCTGGTAAGTTGTATAAGTTAATAAAAATATTGAACTAGTAACCACATGCCTATTTTCAAAATGGGTTGACCCAAAATATTGCGTGCCTTTAGTGGCCCTCTGCCAAAATTGTTCAAACCAATCCCCTCAGCTGTACGAAATGGCCACCAGAGCTTAACAATAAAAAACTGTCAATGAAATCAGCTTTACCAATTTCAAAATAACTTCACACAAATGTTCTCCAAGTGGCCATCTAACTAAAATTGTTTAAACCATTCAGCTCTGCTGCACAAAATGGCACCCAGAGCTAAAAACTATCAAATGTTGATACTATGTCTCCTTTCAACCCACTAGCCCAATTTCAGAATAAATTCACACACATATTCCTTTAGTGGTCCTCTACCAAAACTGTCTAACACTTTCTACTCCTCTGCACGAAATAGCCATCAAAGCTAAAAATTATTTTTATAGCCCTTGGGTCAAAAATTACCCGTCCCCGGGGGTCACTTGTTTTACATAGACTCATAAAGGGAAAAAAAATAAAAAATCATCTTGTCTAAAAGTAGAAGGCCCAGGCCTTTGATATTTGGTATGTAGCATCATCTAGTGGACCACTACCAAGATTGTTCAAATTATTATAGCCCTGGTGTCAAAAATGGCCCCAACCGGGTCACTTGTTTTACATATACTTGTATAGGGAAAAACTTTAAAAATCTTGTCTAAAAGTTTAATATTTGAAATCTAACTTCATCTAGACTTCTACCAAGATTGGTCAAATTATTATAGCCCTGGTGTCAAACATGGCTCCACTCTGGGGATCACTTGTTTTACATAGACTTGTTAAGGCAAACACTTTAGAAATATTCTTGTCCATTTGCCATGAATGTTCTTTGGGTGCCCCTCTACTAAGACTTCAAATTATTTTGATAGGATGATAAACATGTCCACCAGGGGGTGTTTGCTTGTTTTCCGTATATATGTATAGACAAAGAACAATAAAAACTTTTAAAGTTTTATTAAATCAGGTGAGCGATATAGGACCATCATGGTCCTCTTGTACATAGAGATATATAGGGAAAAATATTTTTGTGTGAAACTGAAAGGCCTAGAGCTTAGATATTTGGAGTGTAGCATTGTCTAGTAGTCCTTTACAAAGTTTGTTCAAATTATGCTCCTTGTGTCAAAATTGTTCCCCCCCCCCCCCCCCCCCCCCCCCCCCCCCCCCCTGGGTCACCTGTTTTACATAGAGATATAGGGAAAAACTTTGAAAATGATCTTGTCTGAAAACGAAAGGCCTAGATATTTGGTGTGTATCATTGTCTTCTACTAAGATTGTTCAAATTATGCCTCTGGGGTCAAAATTGGCCCCTACCCAGATGTCACCTGTTTTATAAAGATATATAGGAAAAACTGTGAAAATCTTCTTGTCTGAAACAGAAAGGCATAAAGCTTACATACATATGGTGAGTACAATGGTCTAGTGGTCTTCTACCAAGATTATTCAAATTATACTCCTAGGGTCAACATTGGCCCTGCCCTGGGGGTCACCTGTTTTACATAGAGATATATAGGGTAAAACATTTCTTTGGTGACCTTCTAAGTCATATTAACTTAACAAATGACAGACAACATAGGGTGTGAGTCTTTTGCTCTGTGGCAGTGGAGCTATACTGGTCATCTTGGGCCTCTTGTATTTGCTTACCTCACCCCAAAACCAGTTATTGTGGTTGGTATGACAAATTACATTACATAACTCAGGTGAGCTATCAAGGGCCTTCATGACCCTCTTGTTTTTAAAAAAAAAAAAAAATCTATCTCAAGTGAGCAATAAAGGATCATCATTGGACTCTTATATCTGATTGAAAAGGTAATTACTGAGTCATTTCAAACATAACTAAAGATACCTGAACTTTTTACATGTTCAGATATATTCATTAATGATTCTCTCCGAAAAATAGGTAAATTGGTAAAGTAAAGATGTTATTCTGCTAATGTTTTGATGCAATGTCAGGGCATCTTTTTCATCCCATCTACTTCATCTAAACAACAACATCATCACAAGTTTATTATTAGATGTCCGTTTGTAGCTTAAATGGTGTACTTATTTCTTTTCAAGATTAACACATTGAAGGAGATATTTTTTTTGCTATTTTCATATCTTTCTGCTTAAAGTGTTTTTAGCTCACCTGAGCTTTGCTCAAGGTGAGTTATTGTGATCGCCTTTTGTCCGTCGTGTGTCGTACGTCGTGCGTCGTCCGTCGTGCGTAAACTTCTTCTCCTCAGTAACCAGTGGGTCAATTGGGATGAAACTTCACAGAAAGCATCCTCTCAATGACCTCACCAGATTTCCTTCAAATTTTTGGGATCCATGCAGAAATCAAAATTCTTCTTCTCCCAAACTGGTTGGCAGATTTTCAAATAATTTTGTAGAAATGTTCCTTGATTGACCCTCTATGAGATTCCTTCAAGCCATGTTGATTGGTCGAAAAACATGGCCGCCAGAGGGGCGGGGCTATTTTGCCTTATATGGCTATAGTGAAAACTTAAAAAATCTTCTCCTCCGAAAGTGTCAGGCCGATTTTCAAATAATTTTGTAGAAATGCTCCTTGGCTGACCCTCTATCAGATTCCTTCATACCATGTTGATTGGTCAAAAAACATGGCCGCCAGGGGGGCGGGGCTATTTTGCCTTATATGGCTATAGTGAAAACTTAAAAAATCTTCTTCTCCGAAAGTGTCAGGCCAATTTTCAAATAATTTTGTAGAAATGTTCCTTGGATGACCAACTTTCAGATTCCTTCAAGCCATGTTGATTGGTCAAAAAACATGGCCGCCAGTGGGCAGGGCTATTTTGCATTATATGGCTATAGTGAAAACTCTCTTCCAAAAGTGTCAGGCCGATTTTCAAATAATTTTGTAGAAATGTTCCTAGAATGACCCTCTATCAGATTCCTTCAAGCCATGTTGATTGGTCAGAAACTATGGCTGCCAGGGGGCGGGGCTTATATAGCTAAAGTGAAAAATAAATAAATCAGGTGAGTGATTCCAGGGCCATCATGGCCCTCTTGTTTCTTAGATACCTTTTCTGCTTTATTTAATACATTAAATGTATTTTGCTTGAACACAGGGGAATGTTAAGAAGTCTCTGGGTTGGTATATTAATAGCCCTTCCCTCTGGAGCAGGTGTGGCTATATCTGTGTTGAGTGCTAATGCTGGATCATTGGTAGGCGTGGCTATTTCAGCATCACTCCTCCCACCTGCATGTAATGCTGTAAGTATTCAATAAATGTGTGTTGTAGTTTAGCTTACCTGAATAAAAACTGCAGGGTGAGCCATTTTGATCACTGTCCATCCTCTGGTGTCTCCGTCTATCCATACGTTCACATTTTTCTACAAACAACTTCTTCTTGTATGGACCTATTTCAACAGAATTTTAAAGAACAGTTCCATAGGCAATCTTATTTCAAAATTGTTTAAATTGTTCAAGGAATTGAATTCCATAAAAAAGTTAACAAAGTTTAAAAGAATTATTGTTCAAAAGTTACAGCCCGATTTGAAAATAATTTGGCACAACATGGCCACCATGGGGTGGGGCAGGTTTTCGTTATATGTATTTAGTAAAAACCTAAAAATCTTTAGCACAATGGTTCCTTGGCAGAGACTACCAAGATTATTCAAATTATTCCGACCCATTTAAAACTATAAAAATATGCTTGCCCTTAAGTCAACAAAACTTGTGTCAAATGTTTACTTTATTTTGCATGCAACTACATTAAGAGTCCATATCTCACTCGGTGCATTTCTTTGAAACTTTAGTCAACCCTTCCCAACTATCACACCTATTTTAATTATCAAGTAAGATAACTTTATCCTGTATTTATTGCAATTATAGCCCGTTTTGTGTCACCCTGCGTATCATGGTAGGCACTTAGGGATTACTTTTTTTTTGTCCCGCATCTGTCTGTCTGTCTGTCCATCACACTTTCAATGAGCAGGTGCAGGTGACACACCGTGCTCCGTGGAGCACTCCATTCTAGTTTGACTTAGAAATTCTTGATAAAATTGTGCGTGCAACTAACTTAAAAAATTATTGTGATCGCCTCCAAAAGTGTCAGGCCAATTTTCAAATAATCTTGTAGAAATGTTCCTAGGGTGACCCTCTATCAGATTCCTTCAAGCCAAGCTGATTGGTCAGAAACTATTGCTGCCAGGGGGCGGGGCTTATATAGCTAAAGTGAAAAAAAAAAATCAGGTGAGCTATCCAGGGCCATCATTGCCCTCTTGTTATGTGTAAATGGTCGCTCCGTTCCCGGTGTTTTTTGTCTGGATCTGGAACACGAATTTCTGTATTAACGGAGAATATTTAAGCATAAAAAATCCATTCCTTGAAATTTATGTCCAGATCGCGAATTTTCGGATAAACGGCGTCTGATATGCCCTTGCATGACTGGATTATGGCCCTTGAAATTTTCAAAATTGCTATAATACAGCTTGTGAACACAATAGAGCCTCCATTTACTATCCATTCTTCACCAAACTTAGATAGTAGTTAAATATTGATGAGAGCTCGGTTCCTTTTGCAAACCAGCCAGATCCGCCCATGCAAGACTGGATTATGGCCCTTGAAATTGTCAAAATTGCTATAATACAGCTTGTGAACACAATAGAGCCTCCATTTACTATCCGATCTTCACTATTCATACATGCTCTGGATTGAAAATGACCGAAGAACCATGCCAGTAGAGCATAGGCCCTCATGGGTCTCTTGTTTTTGTAGCTCACCTGAGCTTTACTCAAGTGAGTTATTGTGATTGCCTTTTGTCTGGCGTGCGTTGTCCATCGTGCGTTGTCCGTCCTGCGTCAAGTTCTTCTTCCCGGTAACCAGTGGGTCAATTGGGATGAAACTTCACAGAAAGCATCCTCTCAATGACTTCACAAGAATTCCCTCAAATTTTTGGGATCCATGCAGAATTCTGATTTCCATGGCAACAAAATGAAAAAAACTATAAAATTCTTCTTCTCCCAAACTGGTTGGCAGATTTTCAAATAATTTTGTAGAAATGCTCTTTGGATGACCCTCTATCCGATTCCTTCAAGCCATGTTGATTGGAAAAAAACATGGCCACCTGGGGTAGGGGCTACTTTGCTTTATATGGCTAAAGTGAAAATTTAAAAAATCTTCTCCTCGAAAATAATTTTGTAGAAATGATCCTTAAGTGACCCTCTATTAAGCCAAGTTGATTGGTCAGAAACTATCGCCGCCAGGGGGCTTATATGGCTAATGTGAAGAAGAAAAAAATCAGGTGAGCGATCGCCCTGCATCATGGCACTCTTGTTTATGACAACAGGGTTGTGATGCAACCAAAATCTTTGTGCAAGGTCACATTTGAAAAAGTTATGTCCATTTTTGCACCTAGATTTTTTCATGATAACTTAAAAGTCAGCAATAATTTTTCCATTTCTTAATATTTCTTCATCAAACTTTCAAATTATATTGCTTGTGACAACACGGTCATCATGTACCTGAACCCCCCTCCCCCAAAAAAAGAAATTCTCGAAAATATTTAGCTCAACTTTTCGAAGAATTAAGACTGAGACTTTTGCACTAGCTTTGCATATGTACATTTATAAATGTCTTACAACAAGTTTCATATCTTTGACCTTAATTCTTACACAAATATACAATATATATGTTCAAAAAACATATACAAAAACAAATACAACATATACAATTATACAATATATATAATTATACAATATATATGTTCAAAAGATATATACAAAAAAACCATTTTACTAACAAGCTTTCGAATAGTAGAGTGTGCTGTCATGAGACAGCTCTTGTTTAGAAATGTTCCTTGGTTGATCCTCTACAAGATTACTTCAAGCCATGTTGATTGGTAAAACATTTGTTGGGGGTTGGCATTGCATTAATCAGGTGACCATTACAGGGCCATCATGGCCTTCTTGTGTAGTAGGAACATTGAAAACTTTTCATTTCTATTAAATCAGGTGAGCAAATATAGGACTTCTTGTCTAGGTAAGTTACCAGGGCTGTCCATAAACCCTTACACCAGCGAGTCGGTCATAATGCTAAACCAGAATCCTTAGCACCATAGAGGGAAAGCCATTACTACTAGTTTTAGCTCACCTGAACAGGAAGTGCTCAAGTTGAGTTATTTTGTCCGGTGTGCGTTGTACGGCGTCCGTCAACATCTTCTCCCCTGTAACCAGTAGGTCAATTGGGATGAAACTTAGGTAGGCCAATTTTGGGAGATTACGTTTTGCAGGAAGATTCCTTGAGTGACCTTCTTTCAGATTCCTTCAAGCCATGTTGATTGGTCGAAAAACATGGCGACCAGGGGGCTGGCTGTTTTGCCTTATATGCCTTAGTGAAAACTTCCTATATAGTATCTAGCTTATTTCCAAATAAATTTGTATAAAATGTTTCTTTGGTGACACTCCGATAGATTCCTTCAAGCCATTTTGATTGGTTGAAAAATGTATCCGCCAGGGGACAGGGCTGATTTGCCTTATATGGCTATAGTGAAATCTTCTTCTCCAAAAGTATCTGGCTAGTTTTCAAATGATTTTGAAGAAATGTACCTTGTTGACCTGACTTATTCCTTCAGGCCATGTTGATTGGTGGCAAAAACGCAGCGTGGCAGCGGTATGTTTTGCCTTATATGTCTATAGCGAAAACTTTAAAAATTTCTCCTCCGAAAGTATCTCAGTTTTCCAAATAATTTTGAAGAAATGTTCCTTGGGTGACCCTCTATCAGATTCCTTCAGGCCATGTTTATAGATTGACAAATCACTCATTACTCATGATGGCCTTCTTTGTTAAAGCTTTCAGTAAAAGTGTTGTATTAGGATTAGGGATAAAATTAGACATAGCTATTTCATTTTTAGCTCGACTTTTCGAAGAATATGAGAGCTTTACTACTCGCCCCAGCGTCGGCGTCCGGTTAAAGTTTTAGGGCAAGTTGGCATTTTCATTCATAAGTATTTGTGCTAGGGCTTTCATATTTGGAATATGGTTACATCTTATACCTTTCTTCACATTGAATGCTGATGGTTCTGATTGTGACCTTCTTTTCGGGGTACGAAACATGATTTTCGGTGGTTAAAGTTTTACGGCAAGTTGGATTCATTTTTTAGCTCGCCTATTCGAAGAAATAGGGGAGCTTATGTTATCACCCCGGCGTTGGCGTTGGCGTTGGCGTTGGCATTGGCGTTGGCGTCCGCGTTGCCAGCTTGGTCAAACCTTTGCGTGCAAGGCCTTTTCTCAGACACTGTGTATGCTGTTGCTTTGAAACTTCACACACTTATTCAGGATCATTAGGGGACCTTGTATGTCAAGTCCCATAACTCTGGAATGGATTTTGACTGAATTGTGCCCCTTTTTGGACTTAGAAATTTGGTCAAACCTTTGCGTGCAAGGCCTTTTCTCAGACACTGTGTATGCTGTTGCTTTCAAACTTCACACACTTATTCAGGGTCAATAGGGGAACTTGTATGTCAAGTCCCATAACTCTGGAATGAATTTTGACTGAATTGTGCCCCTTTTTCGACTTAGAATTTTGGTCAAACCTTTGCGTGCAAGGCCTTTTCTCAGACACTGTGTATGCTGTTGCTTTGAAACTTCACACACTTATTCAGGATCATTAGGGGACCTTGTATGTCAAGTCCCATAACTCTGGAATGGATTTTGACTGAATTGTGCCCCTTTTTGGACTTAGAAATTTGGTCAAACCTTTGCGTGCAAGGCCTTTTCTCAGACACTGTGTATGCTGTTGCTTTCAAACTTCACACACTTATTCAGGGTCATTAGGGGACCTTGTATGTCAAGTCCCATAACTCTGGAATGGATTTTGACTGAATTGTGCCCCTTTTTCGATTTAGAATTTTGGTCAAACCTTTGCGTGCAAGGCCTTTCCTCAGACACTGTGTATGCTGTTGCTTTGAAACTTCACACACTTATTCAGGATCATTAGGGGACCTTGTATGTCAAGTCCCATAACTCTGGAATGGATTTTGACTGAATTGTGCCCCTTTTTGGACTTAGAAATTTGGTCAAACCTTTGCGTGCAAGGCCTTTTCTCAGACACTGTGTATGCTGTTGCTTTCAAACTTCACACACTTATTAAGGGTCATTAGGTGACCTTGTATGTCAAGTCCCATAACTCTGGAATGGATTTTTTTCAAACATTTGGATTTTTTTCTTTTTCTTTTCTTGTATTTTTCAATTTTGCGTTTAGCTCAACGTTAAAGTTTCGATTTTTTTTTTTCTCAATAAGTACTGGTTCTAGGGCTTTCATATTTTTTGGGGTAAAACATTTGTTTTTTGCTGGATTTTGAAAATTGGGCATAGCTTCTTCATATTTTGTTGGATTAATTTCATTTTTTTTTTCATTTTCTTGTATTTTTGAACTTTGAGCATTATTTTTTTATTTTTTATTTTTTTTCTTGAATTTTAGAACTTTGTGTTCAGCTCAATTTTTTTTTTTAAATTTCTTGTATTTTTTTTTTTTTTTTTTTTATTATTTCTTGTTTAAAAATAATTGTGTTTAGCTCAATGTTAGAGTTTTGTTTACTTTTTGTCTTTTACACTTGCCTTGATAGTCAAAGCAGGGGACACAGTGAGACATTTAATTATGCGTAATTCTTGTCTTTCTTTTGTAAATTCAATTTCAACTGAATTATTCCACTTTTGGATTTTGGACTTTATACCCATGCTATAACTGTTCTGAAGTAGGCCCTGATAGACGATATCCCTGATAGGCGAGCTATATTGTCCTCCGACAACTCTTGTTATTTTTTTATTTTTTCTCAATAAGTACTTGTGCTAGGGCTTTCATATTTGACATATAACTACATATAATACCTTCCTTCACATTGAATGCTGAAGATGCTGAGTGTGACCTTCTTTTTGGGGTAAAAAACATGATATTCGGTGGTTAAAGTTATAGGGCAAGTTGGATTTATTTTTTATTTTTTTATTTTTTCTCAATAAGTACTTGTGCTAGGGCTTTCATATTTGGAATATAATTACATCTAATACCTTCCTTCACATTGAATGCTGAAGATGCTGAGTGTGACCTTCTTTTTGGGGTAAAAAACATGATATTCGGTGGTTAAAGTTTTGGGGCAAGTAGGATTTTATTTTATTTTTTTAACTTTTTCTGAGTAGGATTTATCTTTTATTTTTAGCTCGACTATTCGAAGAATATGAGAGCTTTACTACTCGCCCCGGCGTCGGCGTCCGGTTAAAGTTTTAGGGCAAGTTGGGATTTTCATTCATAAGTATTTGTGCTAGGGCTTTCATATTTGGAATATAGTTACATCTTATACCTTTCTTCACATTGAACGCTAAAGATGCTGAGTGTGACCTTCCTTTTGGGAAAAAAAACATGATTTTCGGGGGTTAAAGTTTTAGGGCAAGTTGGATTTTTTTTTGGTTTTTGTTTTTTCTCAATTGTGCTAGGGCTTTCATATTTGGAATATAATTACATCTAATACCTTTCTTTATATTGTATGCTGAAGATTCTGAGTTTTACCTTCTTTTTGGGGTAAAAGACATGATTTTGGGTGGTTAAAGTTTTAGGGCAAGTTGGCATTTTCATTTAATTTTTTAATTTTTCTCTATAAGAATTTGTGCTAGGGCTTTAATATTTAGAATATAGTTACATCTTATACCTTTCTTCACATTGAATGCTGAAGATGATGAGTGTGACCTTCTTTTTGGGGTAAAAAACATGATTTTCGGTTGTTAAAGTTTTGGGGCAAGTAGGATTTTATTTTATTTTTTTAACTTTTTCTGAATAAGTACTTGTGCTAGGGCTTTCATATTTGGAAAATAATTACATTTAATACATTTCTTCATATTATATGCTGAAGATGCTGAGTGTGACCTTCTGTTTGCGGTAAAACACATGCTTTTGGGTGGTTAAAGTTTTAGGGCAAGTTGGCTTTTTCATTTAATTTTCAAATTTTTCTAAATATGTACTTGTGTTAGGGCTTCCATATTTGGAATATAATTACATGTAATACCTTTCTTCACATTGTATGTTGAAGATGCTGAGTGTGACTTTTAGGGGGTAAAAAACATGATTTTTGTTTGATTTTGAGAATTTTAGATAAATTCTTAATTTTTGGTTACATTTCTTTCTAATTGTGATCATTTATTTATCAAATATCATTCTCCAACATATCAAACGGGTTTTGCATGGTGTCAAACATTAGGAAAACCTTTTTTTAAGGTTTTGCTAATTTTGGACTCGGTCAGTTTTAACATTTGTGTTTAGCTCAACGTTAAAGTTACATCATTCAAATCACTTCATACTTCACATATTTGTTAAGGACCATCGTACAATTAGGTTAGATAACTCCATTGTATCCTAAATATGGAGTAATGGCCCTTGATTGACTTAGGAAATTTTATTTTTAAATTATATTTAAATGTATGTATATCTATTCAGTTGCTTTTACATATAGAGTATATAATATGATTTAATAGTACTTAAGTGCAATATAATGAAATAGTGCTTTATGTGAATAAGCGGCCTGTAGTCGAGCGCGCTGTCCTCCGACAGCTCTTGTTTTATTTTTTCTCAATAAGTACTCTTGTTCTAGGGCTTTCATATTTGGAATATAATTACATCTAATACCTTTCTTCACATTGAATGCTGAAGATGCTGAGTTTGACCTTCTTTTTGGGATAAAAAACATGACCGGTTAAAGTTTTAGGGCAAGTTGGCATTTTCATTTAATTTTTAAATCTTTCTCAATAAGTACTTGTGTTAGAGCTTTCATATTTAAAATATAATTACATCTAATACCTTTCTTCACATTGTATGTTGAAGATGCTGAGTGTGACTTTTTGGGGGTAAAAAACATGATTTTTGTTTGATTTTGAGAATTTGAGATAAATTCATAATTTTTGGTTACGTTCCTTTCTTATTGTGATCATTCATTTATCAAATATAATTCTTTCTTCTCACATATCAAATGGGTTTTGGTGTCAAACATTTGGAAAACCTTTTTTTAAGGTTTTGCTATTTTTGGACTCAGTCAGTTTTAACATTTGCATTTAGCTCAACTTTAAAGTTGAATCATTCAAATCACTTCATACTTGGCACATTTGTTAAGGACCATTGTACAATTAGGTTAGATAACTCCATTGTATCCTAAATATGGAGTTATGGCCCTTGATTGACTTAGGAAATTTGATTTTTTAATGATATATATTTAAATGTATGTATCTATTCAGTTGTTTTTACATATAGATTATATAATATGATTTATTAGTACTTAAGTGCAATATAATGAAATAGTGCTTTTTTTGAATAAGCGGCATATAGTCGAGTGTGCTGTCCTCTGACAGCTCTTGTTGACTAGAATAATTTATTCTATTTTTAGGGAATGCTCTGGGGATATTCTCTGTTAGCTGCAATAAAACCTCCAGATGTAGAGACCTCATCTATAATGACAACAACAGTAGCTTCAACAACCAAAGCTTTTATAGAAAATGTATGTAGAAAGATACAGACAACAATTGATGCATTTGCAGCAGTCAACGCTTGAAAATATTGTTGGCAAAAGAGAAATATGCTAAAAATAATAATTCCTAAATCTTATAAACTATGTTTTCCAAATAATGCTTGGAATTTTCTAGATGTTTCAATTTGAGAAATTTTTAAAGCAGATAACAAAAAGTGTCATATCGGGTAAATGGTTTACCAATATTTGTTATGACAGAATTTGAGCACATTGAAGCAGTGAACGTTTGAAAACAATACTGAAAAGGACGCCATGATCTTTATGATACTTTTATTATACCTCAACAAACTAATTTTATCGGGTCTACAGGAATCATCACGTCAGTTGGTTGACTGGTAAGCCATTTGGTCAGTTTGACATATGAACTTTGTTGAGTGAACTACTTCTTCAATTTTTAGCTCCGCATGCTGAAAGCCAGTCGAGCTTATGTCATGGCGAATTGTCTGTTGTGTGTGCGTGCGTGCCTGCGTTAACTTTTTCCTTTAAACAACTTCTCCTCCCTAACCACTTGGACAATTTGGTTGAAACTTCATAGGAAGCATCCTCTCAATGCCCTCTACTAAATTCCTTCAATTTTTTTTGATCCATTCAGAATTCTGGTTTCCATGGCAACCAAAAGAAAAAAATAGTGAAAACTTTAAAAATCTTTTTCTCCGAAAGTGTCGGGCCGAATTTCAAATAATTTTGTAGAAATGTTCCTTGGGTGACCCTCTGTCAGATTCCTTCAAGAAATGTTGATTGGTCGAAAAACATGGCCACCAGGGGGCGGGGCTATTTTGCCTTATATGGCTATAGTGAAAACTTAAAAAATCTTCTGCTTCCGAAAGTGTTTGGCTAATTTTAATTTTTTTGTAGAAATGTTCCTTGGGAGACCCTCTATCAGATTCCTTCAAGCCATTTTGATTGGTCGAAAAACATGGCCGCCAGAGGGCGAGGCTATTTTGCCTTATATGGCTATAGTGAAAACTTGAAAAATCTTCTACTCCGAAAATGTCAGGCCGATTTTCAAATAATTTTGTAGAAATGTTTCTTGGGTGACCCCCTATCAGATTCCTACAAGCCAAGTTGATTGGTCGAAAAACATGGCCGCCAGAGGGCGGGGCTATTTTGCCTTATATGGCTATAGTGAAAACTTAAAAAATCTTCTCCTCCGAAAGTGTCAGGCCGATTTTCAAATAATTTTGTAGAAATGTTCCTAGGGTGACCCTCCATCAGATTCCTTCAAGCCATGATGATTGGTCGAAAACTATGGCCGCCAGGGGGCAGGGCTATTTTGCCTTATATGGCTATAGTGAAAACTTAAAAAATCTTCTCCAAAAGAGTCAGGCTAATTTTCAAATAATTTTGTAGAAATGTTCCTAGGGTGACCCTTGAAGGATCAAGCCAAGTTAATTGGTCAAAAACATGGCCATCAGAGGCTGTTTGGAGATTTAATTTTTGCCTAATGGCCGTGGAGCGATACTGGCCCTCTTGGGCCTCTTGTTAAAATTGCTTTAATGAAACTTGATAACCATGAATGGTAGGTGTGCAAGACATTATTCTAGAACACACTAGAGTTATTTCCCCTTAACTCTGGGCTCTTTTTGGCTCGACTATTCAAAGAATATGAATAGCTATTACAGTCTCTTGTGCGTCGCAGTCTGTGTTGCAACTTTGGTTCAAGTTTTGCATGTAAGGCTTTTTCTCACAAACAACAGATGCTATTACTTTAAAACTTCACACACTTATTGAACATCATCAAGTGACCTTGCAGGACAAGTCCCAACACTCTATACATGTATATCAGATTTTGACACAATCACGCCTGTTTTTGGACTTAGAAAGTTTGGATAACGTATTGCATGCAAGGCTTTTTATCACAAACCACAGATACTATTGCTTTAAAACTTAACACACTTATTGGACATCATCAAGTGACCTTGCAAGACAAGTCTCAAAACTCAGATTTTGACATAATTATGACCGTTTTTGGACTTAAAAATTTTGGTTAAAGTTTTGCATGCAAGATACTATCATGGATATATCTCAGTAACCACTAATGCTATTGACTAGAAACTTCATTCATGTTTTCAGGGGTGTCAGACAGTCAAGTAATAAAACTCTTGTATGAATTCAGTACAAATTATGGCCCTTGTTTGAGAAGCAAATAACTATCCTATTTGGAGAGAATATATCACAAAGAACATACTTTTGATATTTGTTTTGAAAATACATTTCAGGAAGCTTTATAACTCTTAACATTGAAAAATAATTTCATACAAATGAGTTTAAGTGGATGTGTCCAGTTACAACCTTCTTGCACTCAAATGACGTCATTTTTTAGCTCACCTATGCACAAAGTGCAAGGTGAGCTTTTGTGATCGCTCACCGTCCGTCGTCCGTCCGTTCACATTTTCTTACAATCGACTTCACCTCCTAAACCAACTAATCAAATTCAAAATAATTTTACAGGAATGTTCCTTGGGTGGATCTCTTTCAAACTTGTTCAAAGAATTCTATTTCATGCAGAACTTTGGCTGCCACAGCAACAAAAAAGGGGAAATTAACCAAAACTTAAAAAATCTTCTTTTCCAAAAGTACTGGCCCGATTTGAAAATTATTTTGCACAAATGTTCCTTGGGGTACCCTCTACCAAGATTGTTCAAATATTTCTGATCCGTTGAAAAACATGGCCACCAGGGGGCGGAGCTTATTTTCCTTATATGTGCATTGTTAAAACTTTAAAAATCTTCTTGTCCAAAAGTACTAGCCCGATTTGAAAATTATTTTGCACAAATGTTCCTTTGGGCACCTTTTACCAAGATTGTTCAAATATTTCCAATCCGTTGAAAAACATGGCCGCCATTTTTCTTTTCTGAAAGTAGAGGCCCCCGGCCTTTGATATTTAGTATGTAGCATCGTCCAGGGGTCGAATTTAGCCAGATTTTCTACTTGCATTTTTTCGCAAGTGCTATTTTTTGTTACTTGCTAAATGAAAAAACAACTTGCATTTTTTAGTACTTGTTAGAACTTTAATTTTAAGCAACACAATGTTAACTACAATAATGCAATACACTATTATGGTCAATGTAATGTAAACATGGTCCAAAACTGGCTGTGAAAAGAAGCTGTTGAGACTGTCAGATATACAGCATAGTCTAGAAACTGTGTCTCAGTTTCTGGCTCCATATGGCAGAATATGGGGTCTTTTCTGTCTTAGTCCAGACAACCACCATCTTGTCACAGCAGGTTTTGGGTCATATTCTCTAAGTACAACATCAGCAACTTTAATTCTCATCAAAATATCAAGTATTTCAGCACCAAGCATACACCACCAGTCAGATTATATTTTGTTCACATGATGCATTTAAGACTAAGCCAAATAACACACAGAAACAACCCCCAAATAATACAAATTCAGGGTGTTCTGGTGAAAATCTGATTGCATCGATAAATGAGCTTTAAGCTAATGTTCAAAAGTTAAATATTTTCCAGCACTGTACACTGTGGGCCTTGAGTAAAACCAAATGAAGAAAAGTCATTTATGAAAACTGATGAGCTATTGTTTTTTAATTGGAAAGAGGAATCTAGAGTATCATTCGCGCGATCTGAGACATAATACTATAAGCGTTTAATTCTTACCCGGGGCTCTCACTAGGCTTTAATTTTATGGCGAAGTGATGCGACCTAGGGAGAAGTGATATTTCTTGTTTGTCGATCATCACACGTCGTAATATCATCGTTTGGAATAGAACACATTAACTTAGACAATGGTGAAATAAATCGCCGAAATATAAATAACAATTAATAAGTGGACATCTTTTAATTATTTATTAGCTGTTTTCCAGTTTCTCCTTTAATTAATTGAACTCGGCAACTTCCGTATTTCCTAGTTTGCGATCCGAACATTGTGTTCTAAAGTCGCCGAAATATAATTAATGAAGCTACCTTTTACTCGCCGTCCATTCCGTAGAGGTGTCAGGCAATTTGTAAAGAAGCCTGTCGTAAATGTTGCAAACAACGTAAATTATTTGTATCGGGTTTGAGATCCAAACATTGTGTTCTTAAGTCGCTGAAATATAATTAATGAAGCTACATTTTGTTCGCCGTTTCAGGCATTTCGTAAAGAAGTTGGTCGCAAGTGTCCAAAACAACGTTAATTATTTGTATCAGACAAACATACAACCTCTTTATGAGTAGAATTATATAGGTTTTTTAGCTCACCTGAGCTTTGCTCAAGGTGAGTTATTGTGATCGCCTTTTGTCCGGCGTCCGGCGTGCGTCGTGCGTCAACTTCTTCTCCTCAGTAACCAATGGGTCAATTGGGATGAAACTTCACAGAAAGCATCCTCTCAATGACCTCACCAGATTTCCTTCAAATTTTTGGGATCCATGCATAATTCTGGTTTCCATGGTAATGAAATGAAAAAAACTTAAAAATTCTTCTTCTCCCAAACTGGTTGGCAGATTTGCAAATAATTTTGTAGAAATGTTCCTTGGATAATCCTCTGTCAAATTCCTTCAAGCCATGTTGATTTGTCAAAAAACATGGCCGCCAGGAGGGCGGGGCTATTTTGCCTAATATGGCTATAGTGAATCTTAAAAAATCTTCTCCTCCCAAACTGGTTGGCAGATTTTCAAATAATTTTGTAGAAATGCTCCTTGGATGACCCTCTATCAGATTCCTTCAAGCCATGTTGATTGGTCAAATAACATGGCCGCCAGGGGGCGGGGCTATTTTGCCTACTATGGCTATAGTGAAAACTTAAAAAATCTTTTCCTCCGAATGTGTCAGGCCGATTTTCAAATAATTTTGTAGAAATGTTCCTTGGATGACCCTCTTTCAAATTCCTTCAAGCCATGTTGATTGGTAAAAAAACATGGACGCCAGGGGGGGCGGGTCTATTTTGCCTTATATGGCTATTGTGAAAACTTAAAAAAATCTTCTTCTCCAAAAGTGTCAGGCCGATTTTCAAATAATTTTGTAGGAATGTTCCTAGGGTGACCCTCTATCAGATTCCTTCAAGCCAAGTTGATTGGTCGGAAACTATGGCTTATATAGCTAAAGTAAAAAAAAAAAATCAGGTGAGCGATTCCAGGGCCATCATGGCCCTCTTGTTGTTGAATTGAGGAATTGTCTTTTGATTGGTTAATTACGAATATTATGACACCCCATGCTACAGCATTTATTATGAAGCCCTGAAAAATATGTGTTTTCAATTTCTCAATTATTGAAGACGATTTTCTCATTAAACGAAGAAAAGATTCACAACCTCATTAATACTATTGAAAGGGTTAACAAATAATTCGACTTCAATCTCATTTACATCGGATACGTATTTAATGATTTTACATCAGGGGCGCCATAATATTTGATATGACTCGGTTCTTTGTTTATGCAAATTAGACGATTTTGATTGGACAATCGGTTCAATGTCAAATATGACTGTGTATTGTGCTAGCGACACAGTAACTATTGCATGCGTACCCGTTAGCGTTTGTTTTGAGATTTTGTTTTGTAAATAAGGGACTCGCAATTTTTAGCAAGTTGTTTTTTTATCAGGTCGCTATCAGCAAAACTGACTCGCTTAAATTCGAGCCCTGTCGTCTAGTGGACCTCTACCAGGATTGTTCAAATTAAAGCCCTGGGGTTTAAAATGACCCCTACCCTGGGGGTCACTTGTTTCACATAGACTTGTATAGGGGAAAAACTTAAAAAATCTTCTTGTCTTAGAGAGAGCCCAGACCTTTGATATCGGGTATGTAGCATCATCTAGTGGACCTCTACCAAGATTGTTAGCTCGACTATTCGAAGAATATGAGAGCTTTACTACTCGCCCCGGCGTCGGCGTCCGGTTAAAGTTTTAGGGCAAGTTGGCATTTTCATTCATAAGTATTTGTGCTAGGGCTTTCATATTTGGAATATAGTTACATCTTATACCTTTCTTCACATTGAACGCTAAAGATGCTGAGTGTGACCTTCCTTTTGGGGAAAAAACCATGATTTTCGGGGGTTAAAGTTTTATGGCAAGTTGGATTTTTTTATTTTTATTTTTTTTTCTCAATAAGTACTTGGAATATAATTACATCTAATACCTTTCTTTATATTGTATGCTGAAGATTCTGAGTTTTACCTTCTTTTTGGGGTAAAAGACATGATTTTGGGTGGTTAAAGTTTTAGGGCAAGTTGGCATTTTCATTTAATTTTTTAATTTTTCTCTATAAGAATTTGTGCTAGGGCTTTAATATTTAGAATATAGTTACATCTTATACCTTTCTTCACATTGAATGCTGAAGATGCTGAGTGTGACCTTCTTTTTGGGGTAAAAAACATGATTTTCGGTTAAAGTTTTGGGGCAAGTAGGATTTTATTTTATTTGTTTAACTTTTTCTGAATAAGTACTTGTGCTAGGGCTTTTATATTTGGAAAATAATTACATTTAATACATTTCTTCATATTATATGCTGAAGATGCTGAGTGTGACCTTCTGTTTGCGGTAAAACACATGCTTTTGGGTGGTTAAAGTTTTAGGGCAAGTTGGCTTTTTCATTTAATTTTCAAATTTTTCTAAATAAGTACTTGTGTTAGGGCTTCCATATTTGGAATATAATTACATGTAATACCTTTCTTCACATTGTATGTTGAAGATGCTGAGTGTGACTTTTAGGGGGTAAAAAACATGATTTTTGTTTGATTTTGAGAATTTTAGATAAATTCTTAATTTTTGGTTACATTTCTTTCTAATTGTGATCATTTATTTATCAAATATAATTCTTCAACATATCAAACGGGTTTTGCATGGTGTCAAACATTAGGAAAACCTTTTTTTAAGGTTTTGCTAATTTTGGACTCGGTCAGTTTTAACATTTGCGTTTAGCTCAACGCTAAAGTTACATCATTCAAATCACTTCATACTTCACATATTTGTTAAGGACCATCGTACAATTAGGTTAGATAACTCCATTGTATCCTAAATATGGAGTAATGGCCCTTGATTGACTTAGGAAATTTTATTTTTAAATTATATTTAAATGTATGTATATCTATTCAGTTGCTTTTACATATAGAGTATATAATATGATTTAATAGTACTTAAGTGCAATATAATGAAATAGTGCTTTATGTGAATAAGCGGCCTGTAGTCGAGCGCGCTGTCCTCCGACAGCTCTTGTTCAAATTATAGCCCTTGGGTCAAAATTACCCGTCCCTGGGGGTCACTTGTTTTACATAGACTCATAAAGGGAAAAAAAATAAAAAATCATCTTGTCTAAAAGTAGAAGGCCCAGGCCTTTGATATTTGGTATGTAGCATCATCTAGTGGACCACTACCAAGATTGTTCAAATTATTATAGCCCTGGTGTCAAAAATGGCCCCAACCGGGTCACTTGTTTTACATATACTTGTATAGGGAAAACATTTAAAAATCTTGTCTAAAAGTTTAATATTTGAAATCTAACTTCATCTAATGGACTTCTACCAAGATTGGTCAAATTATTATAGACCTGGTGTCAAACATGGCTCCATCCTGGGGATCACTTGTTTTACATAGACTTGTTAAGGTAAACAATTTCTTGTTAACACGATACAGTCTTCACTTTTGATTGTATCTCAACCAAACTTATACAGTAGTTAGATATCCATGAGAGCTCGGTTCCTTTCGAAAACAAGCCAGATCCGCCCATGCATGACTGGATTATGGCCCTTGAAATGGTCAAAATTGCTATAAAAGAGCTTGTTAACACGACACAGTCTTCACTTTTGATTATATCTCAACCAAACTTATACAGTAGTTAGATATCCATGAGAACTTGGTTCCTTTCGAAAACCAGCCAGATCTGCCCATGCATGACTGGATTATGGCCCTTGAAATGGTCAAAATTGCTATAATAGAGCTTGTTAACACGATACAGTCTTTTTATACCCCCGGTTCCGAAGGAAAGGGGGGGTATACTGTTTTACCCATGTCCGTCCTTCCGTCCTTCCGTCCATCCATCCGTCCGTAACACTTTCGTTTCCGGGCTATTTCTCTGCAACCGCTTTTTGGAATTTGATGAAACTTCATAGGAAGGATCACCACCAAGTGTAGATGCGCATATCGTGTTTGCGTTCCGGTTGGATTATTTTTCACGGAGTTATGGCCCTTTACCCCTATGTATGACTAAATTCATTTCCGGGCTATTTCTCTGCAACCGCTTTTTGGAATTTGATGAAACTTCATAGGAAGGATCACCACCAAGTGTAGATGCGCATATCGTGTTTGCGTTCCGGTTGGATTATTTTTCACGGAGTTATGGCCCTTTACCCCTATGTATGACTAAATTCATTTCCGGGCTATTTCTCTGCAACCGCTTTTTGGAATTTGATGAAACTTCATAGGAAGGATCACCACCAAGTGTAGATGCGCATATCGTGTTTGCGTTCCGGTTGGATTATTTTTCACGGAGTTATGGCCCTTTACCCCACCATCAGGCTATGTATGACTAAATTCATTTCCGGGCTATTTCTCTGCAACCGTTTTTTGGAATTTTATGAAACTTCATAGGAAGGATCACCACCAAGTGTAGATGCGCATATCATGTTTGCGTTCCGGTTGGATTATTTTTCACGGAGTTATGGCCCTTTACTCCACCATCAGGCTATGTATGACTAAATTCATTTCCGGGCTATTTCTCTGCAACCGCTTTTTGGAATTTTATGAAACTTCATAGGAAGGATCACCACCAAGTGTAGATGCGCATATCGTGTTTGCGTTCCGGTTGGATGATTTTTCACGGAGTTATGGCCCTTTACCCCACCATCACATATGTCTTTCAAAACATGAGCGGGGGTATCACTAGTGAGCAGTAGCTCACATATTTCTTGTTTTTTTATTGTATCTCAACCAAACTTATACAGTAGTTAGATATCCATGAGAGCTTGATTCCTTTCGAAAACAAGCCAGATCCGCCCCTTGCATGACTGAATTATGGCCCTTGAAATTGTCAAAATTGCTATAATAGGGCTTGTTAACATGATACAGTCCTTATTTTTTATTGTATCTCAATTAAACTTATACAGTAGTTAGATATCCATGAGAGTTTGGTTCATTTCTAAAAAACGGCCAGATCTACCCATGCATGGCTGGATTATGGCCCTTGAAATTGTCAAAATTGCTATAATACAGCTTGTGAACACAATAGAGCTTCCATTTACTATCTGATCTTCACCAAACTTAGATGGTATTTGATTATTGATGACATATTGGTTCCTTTTGAAACAAGCCAGATCAATGCCAGTAGAGCATAGGCCCTCATGGGCCTCTTGTTATTTTCTTGCTTTCAAAACTGTATGAAAAAAGGCTTTTAGGCAAATGGGTATTAAGATGGTACTATTAAGTCAGTTTACACTTTTAGCTCACCTGTGCATTCGTGAACAGGCGAGCTATTGTGATCACATTTTGTCTGGCGTCCGTCCGTCGTGTATCATCTATCGTGTGTCGTAAATATTTGCACTTGTTAACACTCTACAGGCTACATTTTGCATCCAATCTTCATGAAAGTTTATCAGAACATTCATCTTCATCAAATATTGGACAAGTTCGAAACTGGGTCATCTGAGGTCAAAAACTAGGTCACTAGGTCAAATTGAAGGGAAATCTTAACACTCTGGAGGCCACATTTTCAACTTGAGCATGTTGAAACTTTACCAGAATGTTTGTCTTGATGATATGTTAGTCAAGTACGAACATGGGTCATGTTGGGTCAAAAAGTAGGTCACTAGGTCAAATTGAAGGAAAATCTTGTTAACACTAGAGGCCGCATTTATAATTATTGCTTCAGAATGTTTGTCTTAAAGATATCTAGGTCAAGTTCGAATATGGGTCATAATGGGTCAGAAACTAGGTCACTAGGCCAAATTGAAGGAAAATCTTGTTAATTTATGAGAATGTTTAAGTAAATGACATCTAAGCCAAGTTGGAATATTGGTCATTTAGGGTCAAAAACTAGGCCACCAGAGATCGGGGCTATTTTGCCTTATATGGCTAAAGTGAAAACTTCAAAAATCATGGCCACCAGGGGGTGGGGCTGTTTGGAGATTAGGTTTTGCCTAATGGCAGTGGAGCAATACTTGCCCTCTTGGGCCTCTTTTAATAAAACAAGGCCACCAGGAGGCACGGCTGTTTGGAGATTTAATGTTTGCCTAATGGCATTGAGGCGATACTGGCCCTCTTGGGCCTCTTGTTTAGTTAACCACAGTTAAAATAAAATAAAAATATCAATGCATGGATTGAAAACTTGCCAACATAACACATGAATGCTAACATAGATCACAGTTGAAAGTATTCTGTTAACCCCTCATACAACAATTATGCAGTAGACGACTTTGAACAGATTTTGTCAAAAATAGGAAATCTCTATAATTGAATGGATAACCTGTGACTAAAAGTCAAAAACATTGTGGCAAAAGGAGAAATTTCTTGTTTTGAGCCATTTCTTCTTTTGTCACTATGTCACTACGTCACACCTTGGTTAATGTTTAGCATGAAGTACTTAAATACTACATGTATTGCATTGAAACTTTCTACAACCCTACCCCACTATCAAACCTATGTAGATTATCAAGTTAGATAACTATCCTGCATTTGATTGAAGTTATGGCCCTTTTTTTACTTAGAAATTCTGGTTAAAGTTTTGCGTGCAAAGAGTCCATATCTCAGTATTTACTTGATGCATTGCATTGCAACTTTATACAACCCTACCCAACTATCACACCTATGTATATTATTAAGTTAGATAACTCTATCCTGCATTTTATGCATGTTATGGCCCTTTTTAGCTATATTTGTATTATATCGACAGTTGTCCGGCGTCCGGCATGCATCTGTCAACATCTTCTCCTCATTAACCAGTGGGTCAATTGGGATGAAACTTCACAGAAAGAATTCTCTCAATGACCTCACCAGAATTCCTTCAAATGTATGGAATCCATGCCAGAATTATTGATTCCATGGCAACGAAACAATTTTCTTTTTAAATTCTTCTTCTTCCAAACTGTTTGGCAGATTTTCCTTCGAAAGTGTCTGTCCAATTTTCAAATAATTTTGTAAAAATGTTCCTTAAGCGACCCACTATCAGATTCCTTCAAGCCATGTTGATTGGTCGAAAAGCACACCAGGGGGCGGGGCTATTTTGCCGTATATGGCTAAAGAGAAAAATAAAAAAAAAGATTTTCAAATAATTTTGCAGAATTGTTCCTTTAGTGACCCTCTGTTAGATTCCTTCAAGCCATGTTGATTGGTCAAAAAACATGGGTGCCACATGGTGGGGCTATTTTGCCTTATATGGCTATAGTGAAAATCCGAAAGTGTCCTTCTAGCCATCCTGATTGGTCTAAAACTATGGCAGCCAGGGGGTGTGGCTTATATAGCTAAAGTGAAAAACAAATGAAATCAGGTAAGCGATCCAGGGCTATTTCTCTTGTTTGGGCAATAAAATCTCGCCCATTAAATTCCAAAAATGGTTTTTGCATGAGAAGTTTAGTTACATTTATGCAGACACTCCAACATAGGTTCTTTAAGACATTCAGCTAAGTAAAGCGATATTGATTTTCGTGGGCAAAGATAACACAGAAGCATTATAGTGTAAAATGGCGCCGGATTATCGTAAATTGTTGTTTATTTTTAATGTCTTGATTTGAAGATTTTTAATTTTTCTATTAATTAGAAACAATTTTCATGCTGTTTGCAGGTTAATGTGTTAATGCAACAAAATGAACTGGGTGACCCTTATCATTAGCGCTACTGGCCAAAGGCCAGAAGAGCTTATGCCGTGGCATGGTGTCTGTCGTCTGTGCGTGCATCCGTAAACAATTGCTTGTGAACTCGATGCAGTCTTCAGTTTTAATTGTATCTCAATCAAACTTATACAGTAGTTAGATATTCATGAGAGCTCGGTTCCTTAAGCAAACCAGCCAGATCCGCCCATGCAAGACTGGATTATGGCCCTTGAAATTGTCAAAATTGCTATATTAGAGCTTGTTAACACAATAGAGGCTCCATTTACTATCTGATCTTCACCAAACTTAGATAGTAGTTAAATATTGATGAGAGCTTGGTTCCTTTCAAAACCAGCCAGATGTGCAAAATACAGTTTGTGAACTAGATAGTCTTCAGTTTTAATTGTATCTCCATCAAACTTATACAGTAGTTAGATATCCATGAGATCTCGGTTCCTTTCGCAAACTAGCTATAATAGAGCTTGTGAACACATTAGAGCCTCCATTTACTATCGGATCTTCACCAAACTTAGAAAGCAGTTGAGATGAGAGATGAGAGCTTGGTTCCTTTTGAAAACCAGCCTGATGTGTCATTGCAAGACTGCATTATGGCCCTTGAAATGGTCAAAATTGCTATAATAGAGCTTGTGAACACAATAGAGGCTCCATTTTAGTAGTTAAATATTGATGAGAGCTCGGTTCCTTTCGAAAACCAGCCAGATGTGCCATTGCATGACTGGATTATGGCAATTGAAATTGTCAAAATTGCTATAATACAGCTTGTGAACACATTTGAGCCTCCATTTACTATCCGATCTTCACCAAACTTAGATAGTAGTTAAATATTGATGAGAGCTCGGTTCCTTTTGCAAACCAGCCAGATCCGCCCATGCAAGACTGGATTATGGGCCTTGAAGTTGTCAAAATTGCTATAAAACAGCTTGTGAACACAATAGAGCCTCCATTTACTATCCGATCTTCACCATACATACATGCTCTGGATTGAAAATGACCAAAGAACCATCCCAGTAGAGCATAGGCCCTCATGGGCCTCTTGTTTTTTGTAACAAACACTTCATACGCCACTGTCCATGTTTTCTTTGTAATTTCAACATCTTTGAACATATTAATTCTTTAAGTTTTCATGTGAACCCAACTTTCAGTACTATAAGTAATTTCATATTTCTCATAGGTGACATTGTCTACTGTGTTATCCAACAGTACCTCAAGCACAACATATGTACCTCCCTTATTGCCTGAAAGTGACATGTCAGGGATGCTGCAGTGTCAACCACTAGTTAATAATGCCTACACACCTGTATACAGCTGTAATCTAGCTACTGATGCTGCCTTGTTGGGACTGGTCAGCCTATTCTTGACCATGCTGAATATCGCCTGTATATTCCTTGTGGGAGTTGTTTTTCTGAAGGTAAGTAAATTGCACTCACTGAAATGAGCATTGTAAGAAGAATTTAAAAACGTTGGTGGAAATGAATGAACATTTACAAAATGATTTGGTTTCATGTTGTAGCAGAGTAAAAAGATTTAGGAAAAAGATATTTCTCCTGCAATTTCTACTTTTCCTATAATCATCATCTGCAGGCCTTTTATTTACATCATATGGCGTAAAACCCCAATCAATCAATCAATTCATTTACATCATGGATTTTGTTAATGCAAACACAAATTGACAGCACTCTTTGAACTATATTATTAGCATGGTCATAGTATTTTCACTAAGTGGTCACATTTATATGACGGCCAATGAAATTGCTGTATTTTTTCACAATTAAGATGTTCTAAATTACCTATGATGAAACACTGTTTCGTAGTACCCTTTTATACAGGCACATTCACAGCCAAACCAGTTCAACTAAATAGATATAAATGATACAATTTAACACATGTGCAATGGAACTTTTGGGAGAATCTATCATGTAATTTATTCTTTCATCTTAGGTCATTGAGTCACTTAAGTGCAATTCCACATAAAAATCGGGCAAATGCTGCTACATGGGGGTCAACGGATTTCGATTAAATTTGTCACACAGACTAGCTGTGTGTCAAATAAAACAACCTCATATTCATTTTCGAAAACAAATTCACCTGGTTGCTATGGCAACCAAAAATGTGTCAAAAAAGAGGTAATTTTTTTCCAAAAGGGGCTTCCTCGCATCCAAATATAAGACAAACAACAGAAATGACCTGAAGAAAGTCTTCATGACAGGAAAGGATAGCATTTACCCTTCATAATTACATAATAACTTAAAGGAATACGCTCGGCTGAAATTTAAACTATATGACTAAATAGCACTACAGTAATGTATCATTTTGATGTAATTAACTTTTTTTTACATGCTTGCACTACCAAGATATATGCTTTTAAAGTTTGTGTTTTCACGTCGGTATCGATCGCCTATGGGCGCCGCCATCTTTGCTTATAATCAACTTCCTGTGACGTCAGTTACACAGTTTCGATTAGCACCGTATGGATTACTAAATGTTCAGATCGCTATCTTATCTTAGGTATAGGTCAAAATGGGCCGAATGCGTAAAAGGCCAGTCCAAAAAGGCCGATTATAGGTCCAGAAAGAAAGGCCAGTTTCCCAAAATGTCTGGTACAAAAAGGCC
Organism: Serripes groenlandicus; assembly: GCA_031761405.1. Taxonomy (NCBI): domain Eukaryota; kingdom Metazoa; phylum Mollusca; class Bivalvia; order Cardiida; family Cardiidae; genus Serripes; species Serripes groenlandicus. The sequence continues at coordinate 33,985,932 of JASEVX010000004.1, forward strand.
GATTATGAGGAAGCACCACTTTTTGAAGTTTAATGGTGTAAATATTGTATACATGTATGTTTGTTTTAGATTATTAATTCATCATAGTGGGGCGGGCGGTAAATTTATCCGTGTTATAATTGATTACAGTTTGTTTTGAATGTTTATTTTAACTTCCTTAATTAGATAATTTGAGAAGTTTGAGAACGTAATTGCCATTAATTTATTGAATAAGATAATAGAGAAGTTTGAAATCGTAATTGCCGTTAATTTAATTTATCAGGTAGAAAAAGGCGATGGAAGGTAAACAAAAACACGACCTTGGCATGTGTAAAAGACATTAGAAATTAGGAAATTCTATAAAGTAGAATCATTGCAAACATTTGAAAACATAATTGAAAACAATACGGTAAAAGGAGAAACTGCTAATTTTGAGCAATGTCTCCTTTATTCACGATGTTTTATAAAAGTTGTCTGCTACAAACGCGTCTTCAACAAGAAAATGGTCGACGTGTTCAAATAAATAAATAGGGTAAATTCATTTTTTTATATTTGACCAAACTTTCAAAAGATTTATTTGTTTGTTAAAGAATGAATTGTAAAATAATTTCTCACAAACCTGCATAAAAATCCCTTATAATCCAAATGAAATCATCCAATTTCAGAAACACAAAAGGTCCCAGATTTTAACACCGAATTTTGGGAGAGCCTATGGGAAATGCTTACGTCATAGCGCGTGATGATTTTACTCAAATGAACCGCGTCAGCACAAATTCCGCATTTGGATAGTTTCAGTGTTAATTTCATAATAAGATCAAATTGCATATTTGTGTGGTATTTTTTTGGTCATGAATCTTCCCAAGAAACTAACAGTGTGATTCACAATTAAAAAGCAAACACAACAATTCATGATCAGTCTGATCTCTGCCTCACAAGGTTTTTCTCCCCTTTCGTATGGTGTGGCACAAATCCTTTACACAACAAAACTGTGTACAAAACTGTTATAGTTGATTAGATTTTGACACTATTTCAACAATTTTCAATCATGTCACGGCAGACCGTGTTCACCTTTCCATGTGTATAATGTCTTTATTACAACAGTACAAACTGTATAGAAATTAAGAAGGAAACAATGTGTCAAAAGGCGTCAATCACTAATTAGTTGACTTGCTGTTTATCACCCCTAGTCGGCTGCTGCTTCTGATCAGCGCATCAAAGCCTCGGGGGTGCTTTGTTGGTAGATCATAAGTAGTGTCTGATTGCTACCGGAAATATGATTGGGTTTCATGACTTTTAATTGGTCTTCAATAAAGAACGGTACAATGTATCAATTTTCGATTAATCTGTGAATTACGCCTTTTGTCACAACGTTTAAAACTTTATTTATACATGTATTTGCTGTCATAGAGATTGTAGTGTTGTATGGAGTGCCGGTGTAAGAAAGCCTTTATAGGCATGGCCGAAAATTGTTTTTGCTTTTGGGCGGTACAGTAAGCCTCTGCAGACGCATCCGGACGAAAAACCGACCATACAAATATGCAATTTGATCTTATTTGCAATTCACAATATGACCTCCGAATTGCGATTTGTGTGTGACATGGCTCATTTGTGTAAAACCTCCGAAGCTATGCTGTACTCATTCTGCAAAAAATTTCCCGTGTCTTGTATTTGGAGGTAATGAATTGTGGTAAAATACATTCAACTAAAAACAAGTAACGATTTTAGAAATTGGACGATTTCATTTGGAATTAAAAGGGATATTTAAGCAGGTTTGAAAATTTGGAAATCTCTTTACTGTCAACTTCAGAGTATGTAGGGAAGGGATCGAATTATGTCTGCTCAAAAGACTCGCCGACAGATCCTATTACAGTAGCGTCCGACCACTACCGGAAATTTGATTGTTTCTATGACCTTTGATTGTTCTACAAAAACGACGGTCCATTATGTCTAACGAGCTTTGAAATCGTAACAAACAACTGTCAAATATATAAACGAATAAAATTATTGTATAAATAAATGTTAACACACATATATTTAATTGGCTGATATATATTACACGAGTCAAGTTCGTGTTTTCTATCCACCTACTATGGTTGGATACTATTTACTATAAAACTTTATATAGAGCTAGTAATAATATAATGTAATGCTTGGAATTTCATTTTGAATAATTGAAGTTTAGGTTTGTAAACTTCCGGGGTTAATGTTCCCTTTATAGTACCGCAGTCTTTTATTAGCTAACTCTACTTGTTTTGTTTGGGACATACTGTGTAAATGACGTCACGATTCTTTTCAGAAAGTCTCGAGACATTGCGATATGTAAACAATGGCCGTGCCCATGCTGCGCACCGATCAGCACAAATAGTCATCTTTAAATAGTAATATCTTCATTATTAGTTGTATGTTAATGAAATGCATAGTAAATAAATGTTCATTAAGTCAATATTTTTCAATTCAAAGCGAGTTTTTTTCAGCCGAGCGTATTCCTTTAAAGCAAATAGTATTTATAAATGGCATTGAAAAAGAAGCAAAAAAGGGAATAGCATTTTCCTTTCAGTAAAAAGCAAATTTTGATTTCGATCCCCTTTTTTTCCATATTTCAGATAAATAAAGGTATAAATTGATACCTGCAGTGGATAGAAGCACCTTTACTATGTTGAAATTGAACAAAATAAAAAAGTGGCAATACCTAAAGGGAAAAATATGACAGCCAAAAAGGGAGCTAACTCTAATCTTTGTTACATTTGCCATTTTTGCCTATTTTCAACATAAATGTTCACAGTATAGGCAGCTTGATATGGAAAATTGATTACTACCATCTCAAGAGTCATATTCTACAGAACAAGAATCAAATTTAAAACAACTCTGACCCTTTCGTTTGACATAAATATTTCACATTGAAAAGGGAGATAACTCTTAAATAAGACAAAATAAAGATTTTTGCCAATTTTCAACATAAATTCTTCTGTTAAAACAATATTGAGATATCAAACAATGCTTACCAATCAATTTCTACACATTAAAATTCTTATTTTTGAAAAGACTTTGCCTTTCGTTCATGTTTGTTTTTTAGCTCACCTTAGCACGAAGTGCAAGGTCAGCTTTTGTGATCACTCACCGTCCGGCGTTGTCGTCGTCTGTCCGTCTGTTAACAATTTCCTACAAATGACTTCTCCTACGAAACCAATGGACAGATTGTAATATAACTTCACAGGAATGGTCCTTAGGTGGTCCTCTTTCAAAGTTGTTCAAAGAATTTAATTCCAAGTAAAACTTTGGTTGCTGCAGAATCAGAAAGGGGAAAATTGCCAAGTCTTAAAAAATCTTCTTGTCCAAAAGTACTGGCCCGATTTGAAAATTACTTTGCACAAATGTTCCTTGGGGTACCCTCTACTAAGATTGTACAAATATTTTCGATCCGTTGAAAAACATGGCCGCCAGGGGGCGGAGCTTATTTTCCTTATATGTGCATTGTTAAAATCTTCTTGTCCAAAAGAACTGGCCTGATTTGAAAATTATTTTACACAAATGTTTCTTTGGGCACCCTTTACCAAGATTGTTCAAATATTTTCAATCCATTGAAAAACATGGCCGCCAGAGGGCAGAGCTTGTTTTCCTTATATGTGCATTGTTAAAACTTGAAAAATCTTCTTGTCCAAAAGTACTGGCCCAATTTGATTTTTTTTTTTTTTTTTCACAAATATTCCTTGGGGCACCCTTTACCAAGATTGTTCAAATATTTCCTATCCGTTGAAAAACATGGCCGCCAGGGGGCGGAGCTTGTTTTTCTTATATGTGCATTGTTAAAACTTTAAAAATCTTCTTGTCCAAAAGTACTGGCCAGATTTGAAAATTATTTTGCACAAATATTTCTTGGGACACCCTTTAACCAAGATTGTTCAAGGTTCGATACCCGGTTGTGGCGACATTCTTTCGGGCGATGTTTTCCATTGCCTCTCACCTCTGATCTATGTGAGAAAGTAGTCAGTGGCTTCGAAAGAATGTTGTGTAAGTACTGGTGTGGGAAAGCCAGGAAAACATGGGTAGGTGCACTGACCGCCGTGATATGACCAAAGCTGTTGAAAGCGGCGTTAAACTCCAAACAAACAAACAAAAGATTGTTCAAATATTTCCGATCCATTGAAAAACATGGCCGCCAGGGGGTGGAGCTTGTTTTCCTTATATATGCATTGTAAAAAAGTTTGATTAAATCAGGTGAGCGATATAGGACCATCATGGTCCTCTTGTTTCACTTTGTAAAGGGAGATAACTGTTAATTTCGACTAAATTGCCATTTCATCCATTTTCAACTTAAATGTTCACTTATTTGCCAACTTTATATGGAACAATGATCACTACCATCTTATGAGTTATATTCTGCAGATCAAGAATCAAAATCGAAACAACTCTGGCTCTTTCATTAGACAGAAATATTTCACATTGAAAAGGGAGATAACTCTTAAATTTGACAAAATAGAGATTTTTGCAAATTTTCAACAATAAAATTCTCTAAAAGACCTTACTTTCAAACAATGCTTACCAACATCTAATAATGCATCTTCTACAGAAAGAGAATACAATTTAACATAGCTCTGGCTCTTTTTTTTTTAACGTAAACCTTTCACGTTGAAAAGAGAGATATCACTAAAATTTCACAAAATGGCAAATTTCTGCCCATTTTCAACAAAGATTTTCACTTAAAATCAAAGTTGATATGGAACAGTGAATACTTTCAACTAATAAGACCTATTTTACAGAACAAAAATCAAATATATTAAACAGTATCCCGTTCCCACATACAACACATTTGCAGCAGACGACTTTGAATATATCAAATCAAAAATAGGGAAAATCTCTTTAAAATGAAGATATCATTACTGGAAAAAGTTGAAACATTACGATAAAAGAAGAAATTGCTCGTCATAATATCGAACAGTGATTACTTTCAACTTATCAGACTTATTCTACAGAACAAAAATCAAATATTAGGAAACTTGCTCTTTTGTTTATCCCTTTCCCATATTCAACAAATTTGCAGTAGACTACTTTAAAAATTTATATAATAACTGAAAAAAGTTGGAAATATTACGGAAATTGCTTGTCATAATTTTTTCAAATTCATCTTCTGTAGAGAAGTTTTAAATTAAATTTTATCAAATTGCTATTTTTCCATTTTTCGACAGAACTTTTAGTATAAAACTAAACTTGATAACACCGAGTAATTGCATTTAATAATTCATATTCTATACTATAGATATGCAGTAAACTTCTATTTCACTGCCTGATGCCTTTAAACAATTTTTTTTTGTTCCAAAGAAAGATATCCTCATAGAAATTAAATAAGCAGACAACTTTCGAAATATTGGGGCAAAATGAGAAACTATTCATTATGTCTCCCCCTGTATACAGGGGAGATATATTGTTTTTGTCCTGGGCGTCTGTCTGTCTGTCTGTCCTTCTGTCTGTCTGTCCGAAATCGTGTCCGCTCCATATCTCCAAGACGGCTTGAAGGATTTTCATGAAACTTGGCTCACATGTTCACCTCATTAAGGCGACGTGCAGAACCCGCGTCTCGACAATATAGGGTCAAGGTCAAGGTCACGCTTGAAGGTCAAAGGTTTGAGGCTTTATTTCGTGTCCGCTCCATATCTCCCAGACGGCTTGAAGGATTTTCATGAAACTTGGGTCACATGTTCACCTCATCAAGGCGACGTGCAGAACCCGTGTCTCGACAATATAGGGTCAAGGTCAAGGTCACACTTGAAGGTCAAAGGTTTGAGGCTTTATTTCGTGTCCGCTCCATATCTCCGAGACGGCTTGAAGGATTTTCATGAAACTTGGGTCACATGTTCACCTCATCAAGGCGACGTGCAGAACCTGCGTCTCGACAATATAGGGTCAAGGTCAAGGTCACGCTTGAATGTCAAAGGTTTGAGGCTTTATTTCGTGTCCGCTCCATATCTCCCAGACGGCTTGAAGGATTTTCATGAAACTTGGGTCACATGTTTACCTCATCAAGGCGACGTGCAGAACCCGCGTCTCGACAATATAGGGTCAATGTCAAGGTCACGCTTGAAGGTCAAAGGTTTGAGGCTTTATTTCGTGTCCGCTCCATATCTGTCCCAAATTTATAGGTTGGAATGTTTTGAGAGATTTTGACAGATATTTGAGGGGAGACATCTGTTTTTTGCAAAAACAATTCTAGTTAATTTTGTCCTCAGCATGAAAAGGGAGATAGATACCTTTAACAAGAATGCCATTTGCGTACATAAAATCAATTGAAATTGATATCCAATTGAAATCCAATTGAAATCCAATCATGATCACAAAAAATTATCTATTAAATTACATCCTAACAAAATTCATTTTTTTTTTTTAAAAAATGCCTACTATTAAACAAATAATTCATGTAAAAAAATCTCCAATTTGATAAAGTTAACTTGCTATTTCAGACTATTTTCAACATGAATTTTCATTATCAAAATTATCCAACAAATCATGATTAGTGTTGACATTTATTTGTTAATTTGCTACACAACCAGAAAAAAAATCTGATTTCTTAGAAAACATTAAAACCATCTCTGAAGACAAGAAGAATTAAGGGAGAAAATTCTTCATTTGAACAAAATTAAATTTTTAACATATACAACGTCAATTAATATTCAAATCCCTTCTTTGTACAATTTTTAAATATAACAATTTTATCATTAACCCCATTTAATTAGAATGCAGAATTCTGGTTTCCATGGCAACGAAATGAAAAAAACTTCAAAATTCTTCTTCTCCCAAACTGGTTGGCAGATTTTCAAATAATTGTGAAAAAATATAGTGAAAACTTAAAAAATCTTCTTCTCCGAAAGTGTCTGGCCGATTTTCAAATAATTTTGTAGAAATGTTCCTTGGATGACCCTCTATCAAATTCCTTCAAGCCATGTTGATTGGTCAAAAATCATGGCTGCCAGGGGGGTGGGGCTATTTTGCCTTATATGGCTATAGTGAAAACTTAAAAAATCTTCTCCTCCGAAAGTGTCTGACCGATTTTCAAATAATTTTGTAGAAATGTTCCTTGGATGACCCTCTATCAGATTCCTTCAAGCCATGTTGATTGGTTGAAAAACATGGCCGCCAGGGGGGGGCAGGGCTATTTTGCCTTATATGGCTATAGTGAAAACTTAAAAAATCTTCTTCTCCGAAAGTGTCAGGCCAATTTTCAAATAATTTTGTAGAAATGTTCCTTAAGTGACCCACTTTCAGATTCCTTCAAGCCATGTTGATTGGTAAAAAAACATGGCCACCATGGGGGCAGGTTTATTTTGCCTTATATGGCTATAGTGAAAACTTAAAAAATCTTCTTCTCCGAAAGTGTCAGGCTGATTTTTAAATAATTTTGTAGAAATGTTCCTAGTGTGACCCTCTATAAGATTCCTTCAAGCCCTGTTGATTGGTCGAAAAACATGGCCGCCAGGGGGGGGGGGGGGGGGGGGGGGGGGCGGGGCTATTTTGCCTTATATGGCTATAGTGAAAACTTAAAAAATCTTCTTCTCCAAAAGTGTCAGGCCGATTTTCAAATAATTTTATAGAAATGTTCCTAGGGTGACCCTCTATCAGATTCCTTCAAGCCAAGTTGATTGGTCGGAAACTATGGCCGCCAGGGGGCGGGGCTTATATAGTTAAATTGAAAAAAAAAAATCAGGTGAGCGATCCAGGGCCATCATGGCCCTCTTGTTATAATGAAAACAACACACTACTCATGTTTTAAAATTATATTATGATGAGCGCCCGTGTGTCAATGATGCATAACAATATGCAGACAGATCGGAAGCAATATGCCTTTAGGGAATTAAATGACACATTTAAAATTGTCAAGGACGAAATAATTTTGTACGAAAGACCTTATTCTTTCTTATTCGCAGAGGTGTCGTTCTTGAAACTCTCTTTATAGGCAGAGAGTGTTTGTTCAAAGTCATTTTTCCATTAAAACCAGTTTTATCTCGGTTTGTTCTTTTCTTCATTTGTTTCGAACCAAATAAAGATTTTAAATCACCTATAATTTACTATTTGTAAGTGAGTGTAAAGAGCGGCTCTCTGCAAAGGAGATTGATCTACGCAGTTGGTATTCGCGAGTCACGCAGGTGCGCGTAAGTAAATGTAGTATATAGTGTAAAATAAAGTATAGCAGTCTAGCTAAAAGGGACTGTTTTGTCTTCGTAAATAAAACAAAAAAACATAAATGCGAGTCAAAATAAAGAAACTGAAAATACCTAAAACATCGGAATATTTATTTCATTTTAGATGTGTCATTACTTAGTGTTTTTAAACAAACATAATTGTAATATGTTCAAGACATCTAAATGTGTTTCTTTCTAATAATAATCCCCCCTCCCATGTGATTTCAGAAAACCTATTAAAAATAGAAGTCGCTGGCTTCTGCCCGGCGACTAATAACCTCACTGCCTTTAGATGTTATTTGTATTTCAAAAGGGTCATATTTCTATGAAACAAAGAAGGAATTGAGATTTTATACAAAAGACAAAAAGCTTATTTTTTCATAAATTGTTTTAAATTGTCACCTGATACTTGGCAGTTACATTTTTAGATCACCTAGAGCCAAAGGCTCAAGGTGAGCTATTTTGATCACTTTGTGTCCGTCCGTTGTCGTCCGTCGTTAACTTTTAGCTTTAAACATCATCTCCTCCTGAACCGCAAGAACAATTTCCACCAATCATCACAGGAATGTTCCTTTGATGGTCCTCTTTCAAAATTGTTCAATGATTTTAATTCCATTGAGAACTTTGGTTGCTGCGGCATCAGAAAGGGGACAAAAATGTCCAAACTTTAAAAATCTTCTTCTCCGAATCTGCCTGTCAGATTCAAATATAATTTGGTAGAAATGTTCCTTGGGTGACCTTCTATCAAAATTGTTCAAGCCATACTGATTGGTCCAAAAACATGGCAGTCAGGTGGCATCAAAAAAGGGGAAAAATGACAAAATTTGAAAATTCCATTTTTATGAAAGTGTTTGTCTGATTTTAAGAATATATTATGAATCTTACTGTAATGATCCTCTATTTAATTTGTTTAAGCCGTTTTGATTGGTTACACAATCATATCAACCAGGCGTCATCACAAAAGGGGTAAATTGAACTTTTAGCTACAAATGACAACCAACTCCTACCATTCCAATGGACCATTAATTTCCACAAAACATCACAGGAATGTTCCTTTGGTGGTCCTCTTTCAAAATTGTTCAAAGATTTAAATTCCATTGAGAACTTTGGTTGCTGTCGGCATCAGAAAGTGAGGAAAAATACCCAAATTTTAAAATCCTTTTCCTCTATAATCTGCTTGTGCGATTGCAAGATAATTTGGTAGAAATGTTCCTTAAGTGACTTTCTAAAAAAACCTGTTGAATCCATATTGATTTCGTGGAAAAACAGGGCAGCCAGGCGGCATCAGGAAAGGTGCAAAATTACAAAAACTGTATAATAACATTCTTATTAAAGTTCTTGTTAGATTTCTAGATATAAATGACCTTTACTGAAAAGCTGTTTCTTGAGAAGTGTCCACTCCTTGCAGTTGCATTTGCACTCCTTGATCAAATTTTCCCAGATATTTGCAGTTAAATATTTGCTACTAATTGTTCTATCATTAGGTGATCGATTCAGTAGCTAGATATCCATGAGTGGCTCGGTTCCTTTCGAAATGTTCATGAACGATGGGATTATGGCACTTTAAAATTGTCAAAAATTCTATAATTGACCTTATGAACAAGATAAAGTCATCATTTATTATGCGATGTTTACCAAACTTATACAGTAGCTAGATATACATGAGAGCTCTGTTCCTTTGAAAACTTCATTTATTTGTCACATGTCATTTACATTGGCAATATTAACACATTGTTGGATGATGCAGATATTGAAAACAGAAATTCTACCTTTACATTCGCTCCTGAAGAAGGTCAATGACCTCTCAGTATTTTTAGCTCACCTATGCACGAAGTGCAAGGTGAGCTATTGTGATCACATTTTGTCCGACGTCCGTGCGTCGTCCGTCGTCAACATTTGAGCTGGTTAACACTCTACAGGCTACATTTTGCATCCAATCTCCATGAAAGTTTATCAGAAACGTTCATCTCCATAAAATCTTGGACAAGTTCGAAACTGGGCCATATGAGGTCAAAAACTAGGTTACTAGGTCGAATTGAAGGGAAATCTTGTTAACACTCTGGAGGCCACATTTTTAACTTGAGCATGTTGAAACTTTATCAGAATGTTTGTCTTGATGATATGTAGGTCAAGTTCGAACATGGGTCACATCGGGTCAAAAAGTATGTCAATGGTCAAATTGAAGGAAAATCTTGTAAACACTCCAGAGGCCGCAATTTTTGCTTCAAGCAGTTTGAAATTTTCTCAGAATGTTTGTTTAAAAAATATCTAGGTCAAGTTCGAATATGGGTTATGCCGGGTCAAAAACTAGGTCACTAGGTCAAATTGAAGGAAAATCTTGTTAACACTTTGGATGCCACATTTTTTGCTTCAGCAGCTTGAAATATGGTCAGAATGTTTGTCTTAATGATATCTAGGTCAAGTTCAAATATGGGTCATATTGGGTCAAAAACTAGGTCACTAGGCCAAATTGAAGGAAAATCTTGTAAACACTTTGGATGCCGCATTTTTTTGCTTCAGCAGCTTGAAATTTTGTCAGAATGTTTGTCTTAAAGATATCTAGGTCAAGTTCAAATATGGGTCATATTGGATCAGAAACTAGGTCACTAGGCCAAATTGAGGGAAAATCTTGTTAACTCTGTATAAGCCGCATGTTTTTGCTTCAGCGGCTTGAAATTTGGTCAGAATGTTTGTCTAAATGATATCTAGGCAAGTTTGGATATGGGTCATGCTGGGTCAAAAACTAGGTCACTAGATCAAATTGAGGAAAATCTTGTGAACACTTTGGATGCCGCATTTTTTGCTTCAGCAGCTTGAAATTTGGTCAGAATGTTTGTCTGAATTATATCTAGGTCGAGTTCGAATATGGGTCATATTGGATCAGAAACTAGGTCAATAAAGGAAAATATTGTTCAAACTCCGGAGGCCGCATTTTTACTTTGAGCATGTTGAAACTTTGTCAGAATGTTGTCTTGATGATATCTAGTCCATGTTGGAATATGGGTCATATCAGGTAAAAAAAATATAGATCACTAGGCCAAATGAAGGAAAATATTGTTAACACTGTGGAGGTTGCATTCAGAATAATTGTCTTGATGTGTTTTACATTGTAGTACATTGTATAATTAAGGTAAGCGATCCAGGGCCATCATGGCCCTCTTGTTCAAGATAAAGATTCAGAATGTTCCTTAAGTGACCCCACTATCAGATTCCTTCAAGCCATGTTGATTGGTCGAAAACATGGCCACCAGGGGGCGAGGCTATTCTGCCTTATATGGCTTGAGTGAAAACTTAAAAAATCTTCTCCTCCGAAAGCGTTTGGCCGATTTTCAAATAATTTTGTAGAAATATTCCTATCAGTTTCCTTCAAGCCATGTTGATTGGTTGAAAACTATTGCTGCCAGGAGAAATGGCTAAAAATGAAAATGTTAAAACGAATATTGGTATAGATGAAACGGGATAACCTGGAAGGAACAAGGTTTAATTTTGTGTCAAATTAGCTTTTGTCATTTTTAGCTCACCTATGCACGAAGTGCAAGAGTGAGCTATTGGGATCACATTTTGTCCGGCGTCTGTCCGTCGTCAGTCGTGCGTCGTCAACATTTGAGCTTGTTAACACTCTACAGGCTACATTTTGCATCCAATCTTCATGAAAGTTTATCAGAACGTTCATCTCCATAAAATCTTGGACAAGTTCGAAACTGGGCCCATATGAGGTCAAAAACGAGGTCACTAGGTCAAATTGAAGCAAAATCTTGTTAACACTCTGGAAGGCCACATTTTCAACTTGAGCATGTTGAAACTTTATCAGAATGTTTGTCTTAATGATATGTAGGTCAAGTTCGAACATGGGTCACGTCGGGTCAAGAAGTAGGTCACTAGGCCAAATTGAAGGAAAATCTTGTTAACACTCCAGAGGCCGCAATTTTTGCTTAAGCAGTTTGAAATTTTGTCAGAATGTTTGTCTTAAAAATATCTAGGTCAAGTTCGAATATGGGTTATGCCGGGTCAGAAACTAGGTCACTAGGTCAAATTGAAGGAAAATCTTGTTAACACTTTGGATGCCACATTTTTTGCTTCAGCAACTTGAAATTTGGTCAGAATGTTTGTCTTAAAGATATCTAGGTCAAGTTCAAATATGGGTCATATTGGGTCAGAAACTAGGTCACTAGGCCAAATTGAGGGAAAATCTTGTTAACTCTGTAGAAGCTGCATATTTTGCTTCAGCGGCTTGAAATTTGTTCAGAATGTTGAGCTGAATTATATCTAGGCCAAGTTCGAATATGGGTCATGCCGGGTCAAAAACTAGATCACTAGGCCAAATTGAAGGAAAATCTTGTTAACACTTTGGATGCCTCATTTTTTGCTTCAGCAGCTTGAAATTTTGTCAGAATGTTTGTCTTAAAGATATCTAGGTCAAGTTTAAATATGGGCCATATATTGGATCAGAAACTAGGTCACAAGGCCAAATTAAGGGAAAATCTTGTTAGCTCTGTAGAAGCCGCATGTTTTGCTTCAGCGGCTTGAAATTTGTTCAGAATGTTGAGCTGAATGATATTTAGGCCAAGTTCGAATATGGGTCATGCCGGGTCAAAAACTAGGTCACTAGATCAAATTGAAGGAAAATCTTGTGAACACTTTGGATGCCACATTTTTTGCTTCAGCAGCTTGAAATTTGGTCAGAATGTTTGTCTGAATTATATCTAGGTCAATTTCGAATATGGGTCATATTGGATCAGAAACTAGGTCAATAAAGGAAAATATTGTTCAAACTCCGGAGGCCGCATTTTTACTTTGAGCAAGTTGAAACTTTGTCAGAATGTTGTCTTAATGATATCTAGTCCATGTAGGAATATGGGTCATATCAGGTAAAAAAATATAGATCACTAGGCCAAATGAAGGAAAATATTATTAACACTGTGGAGGATGCATTCAGAATAATTGTCTTGATGTGTTTTGCATTGCAGTACATTGTATAATTAAGGTGAGCGATCCAGGGCCATCATGGCCCTCTTGTTTTAGCTCACCTAAGCACAACATGGTGAACTTTTGTGATGGGCTGATGTCTGTCGTCAGTATTCAACGTTTTACTTAAACAAGATCTTCCAACACTGCTGTTTAGATTTTGACCAAACTTAGCAGGAATGGTCTTTGGGAAGTCCTCTTTCAAGTTGTTCAAATGGTTCTGGTATATTGCATAATTATGTCACAAGAGATATTTTTATTAGCTAACCTGAGCACTTTTGTTATCACTCGTCGTCTGTCTGTTCATATTTTCTCACAAACAACTTCACCTAAACCAATTGACCAATTTCAAAATAAATTCACAGGAATGTTCCTTAGGTGATCCTGTTTCAAATTTATTCAAAGAATTCAATTCCATGCAGAACTGCATTATCAGAAAAGGTGAAAAATGTCAAAACTTTAAAAATCTTCATGTGTAAAAGTACAGGCCTGATTTCAAAATTATTTTCCACAGATGTTCCTTTGGTTGCTCTCTACCAAGATAGTTCAAATTATTCTGATCCTTAAAAAAACATTGCCGCCAGGGGAAGGAGCTTGTTTTTAGCTCAGCTAAGCGCAAAGTGCGAGGTGAGTTTGTTATCATCCGTCGTCGTTGTTGTCGTTTGGACGTCAGTCCGTCTGTTAACAATTTCCTACAAATGACTTCTCCTACTAAACCAATGGACTGATTTCCGTATAATTTATGTAATATAGTGAAAACTGTACTATTTATCACTGGCCCGATTTGAAAATAATTTGGCACAATGTTCCTTGTGTAACCCTCTGCCAAGGTTGTTCAATTTATTCTGATTTGTTGAAAAACATGGCCACAAGGGGGGTTGCTTGTTTTCCTTATATTTATAGAGTAAAGACTTTGAAAACTATTGAAGTTCTATTAAATCATGTGAGCAATATAGGGCTTTTGTGATCACTCACCGTCCGTCATCGTCGTCGTCGTAGTCATCAGTCGCTTCCTATTTTCCTACAAAATAATTTTACAGGAATGTTTCTTGGGTGGATCTCTTTCAAAGTTGTTCAAAGAATTCTATTCCATGCAGAACTTTGGTTGCGACGGCAATAGAAAGGGGGAAATTAACCAAAACTTAAAACATCTTCTTGTCTGAAAGTAGAAGGCCCATGCCTTTGATATTTGGTATGTAGCATCATCGAGTGAACCTCTACCAAGATTGTTCAAATTATAGCCCTGGGGTCACTTGATTTTCATAGACTCATATAGGGAAAAAACTTTAAAACTTAAAAAATCTTCTTGCCTAAAAGTAGAGGGCCCAGGCCTTTGATATTTGGTATGTAAGTGGACCTCTACCAAGATTGTTCAAATAATAGCCATGGGGTAAAAAATTACCCCTCCCCAGGGGTCACTTGTTTTACATAGATTGGAAAAAAACTTTAAAAATCTTATTGTCTAAAAGATATTTGGTATGGAGCATAATGTTGTGGACCTCTACCAAGATTATTCAAATTATAGCACTGTGTAAAAAATTACCCCTCCCTGGGGGGTCACTTGTTTTTCAACTCATATAGGGGAAAAACTTTAAAAATCTTCTTGTCTAAATGTAGAGTGCCCAGGCCTTCAATATTTGGTATGTAGCCTCATCTAATGGACCTCTACCAAGATTGTTCAAATTATAGCCATGGGGTCAAAAATGACCTCTCCCCTTTGGGTCACTTGCTTCACATAGACTTGTATAGTGGAAAAACTTTATAAAAAAATGTCTAAAAGTAGAGGGCCAATGCCTTTTATATTTGGTATGTGGCATCATCTAGTGGACCTCTACCAAGATTGTTCAAATTATAGTTCTTGGGTCAAAAATTACCCGTCCCCGGGGGTTACTTGTTTAACATAGATTCATAAAGGTAAAAAAATTAAAAAATCATCTTGTCTAAAAGTAGAAGGCCCAGGCCTTTGATATTTGGTATATAGCTTCATCTAGTGGACCCCGACCAGGATTGTTCAAATTACAGCCCTGGGGTTAAAAATGGCCCCACCCGGGTCACTTGTTTTACATATAGGAGTCACTGTGTCGGTCGGTCGGAAGCCATATTTTGTCCGGCCTATTTCATACAAACTACTGGGTAAAATTCAATAAAATTACATGAAGCTTCTTTACCAAGAGGAGATGTGCATATCCTAAAGGGGTTACAATTGCATCTTATTTTACAGAGTTATGGCCCTTTTACTTATTAAGTAAGCCATATTTTGTCCGGCCTATTTCATACAAACTACTGGGTGGAATTCAATAAAATTTTACATGAAGCTTCTATACCAAGAGGAGATGTGCATATCCTAAAGGGGTTACAATTGCATCTTATTAGCTCGACTTTTGAAAAAAACGAGAGCTATTGTCATGACCCTGGCGTCGTTGTCGGCGGCGGCGGCGTGGTCTTCCAGTTAAGGTTTTTTGTTTAGCTCATTTTTTTTTTTTTTTTTTTCTCCCTATCAGTCGAGCGTCTGTGCCGTACACGGTGCTCTTGTTTTACAGAGTTATGGCCCTTTTACATATTAAGTAAGCCATATTTTGTCCGGCCTATTTCATACAAACCACTGGGTGGAATTCAATAAAATTTTACATGAAGCTTCTATACCAAGAGGAGATATGCATATCCTAAAGGGGTTACAATTGCATGTTATTTTACAGAGTTATGGCCCTTTTACTTATTAAGTAAGCCATATTTTGTCCGGCCTAAATAAGTAAGCCATATTTTGTCCGGCCTATTTCATACAAACCACTGGGTGGAATTCAATAAAATTTTACATGAAGCAATGTTCCTTTAGTGGTCCTCCATCAAAATTGTTCTTAGATTTAAATTATATCAAGAACTTTAATTGCTGTGGTATCAGAAAGGGGCATATGCCTAATCTTTTAAATTCTTCTCCTCTGAATCAGCATTTTGGATTCCAATATAATTTGATAGAAATGTTTTTTGGGTGACCCTCTACAAAAATAAAATTGTTGAAGCCATATCAATTGGTTGAAAAACAAGGCAGCAGGGCGGATTCAGAAAAGTGACAACATTTTAAATTCCATTCTTATGAAAGTGCTTGTTTTATTTCAAGATAATTGCATAGAAATGTTCTTAAAGTGACCCTTTACATAGTTTTTTTCAAGCCATAATGATTGGTTGAAAGATATAGCATACTGTTGGTATCAGATCAGAAAAGGGGTTAAATTAAATGTTAGTTTCAAATGGCATCTCTTCCGCTGGACCAATTTCAACCAAACTTAATAGGAATGTTCCTTTCGTGGCCCTTTTTCAAAATTATTGGGTCAAAAGTTAGGGCACTAGGCCAAATTGAAGGAAAATCTTGTTGGAAGCCGCATTTTTTGCTTGAGCATGTTGAAACTTTGTCAGAATGTTTTTCTTAATGATATCTAGGCTTAGTTTGAATATTGGTCAGGTCCAGTCATAAACTAGGTCACTAGGCTAAACTGTAGAAAAAATCTTGTTAACACTATAGATACACATTTTTAGATCACCTGAGCCGAAGGCTCAAGTGATCTATTGTGATCACTCTCTGTCCGTCGTCTGTCATTAACTTTTAGCTTTAAACATCTCCTCCTAAACCATAGGACCCATTTCAAACCAAACTTTACAGGAATGTTCCTTTGTTGGTACTCTTTCAAAATTGTTCAAAGATTTAAATTCCATTGAGAACTTTGGTTGCTGCGCATCAGAAAGAGGGCAATATGTCCAAACTTTAAAATTCTTCTTCTCTGAATCTGCTTTGATAGATTACAATATGATTTTGGTAGAAATGATCCTTGGGTGACCCTCTACAAAAATTGTTCAAACCATATTGATTGGTTGAAAAATATGGCAACCAGGTCGCATCAGAAAAGGTGGGCAAAATGACAAAATTTCTATTTTATGAAAGTGTTTGTCTGATTTAAAAAAAAAATGACTATATATCAAACTTTAAAATCCTTTTCCTTCATAATCTGCTTGTCCGATTCCAAGATAATTTGGTAGAAATGTTCTTTAAGTGACCCTCTACAAAAACTGCTCAAGCCATATTGATTTCGTCGAAAAACAGGCATCAGGAAAGTGGCAAAATGACAAAACTTTATAATGCCATTCTTATTAAAGTTCTTTTTAGATTTCAAGATACAAAATTCTTTAACAGTGTCCACTCCTTGCAGTTTCATTTGCACTTTTGATCAAATTTTCCCAGATATATGCAGTTAAATATTTGCTACTACTTTACTATCATTCAGGTGATCGATTAAGGTCCATCTTGGCCCTCTTGCTGAAAGTGCTTTTCTGATTTTAAGAAAATTAAATAGAAATCATACTTAAGATATCCTCTACCTAATTTATTCAAGTCATATTGTTTGGTTACAAAATCATAGCGTCATCACAAAAGGGGTCAATTGAACTTTTAGCTACAAATGACAACTCCTACCATTCCACTGGACCAATTTCAACTTTACTTCGCAGGAATGTTCCTTTGATGGTCCTCTTTCAAAATTGTTTAAAGACTTACACTCTGTGTACAACTTTGGTTGCTGCGGCATCAGAAAGTGAGAAAAAAGCCCAAACTTTAAAATCCTTTTCCTCCAGAATTCGCTTAATAATTTGGTCGAATTGTTACTTGAGTGACCCTCTACAAATTTAGGGTTTTCAAGCCATATTGATTTGTTGAAAAACAGGGCAGCAAGGCGGCATCAGGAAAGGGGCAAAATTACAAAACTTAATAATTCCAAACTTATTAAAGTTCTTGTTAGATTTCAAGATAATTTAATAAAAATGTTCCTTTACTAACCCTTTACATACTTTATTCGTGAAAATAGATATGCTCTGAGGCTCCATATTACAAATGGCCTTTACTGATAAGCTATTTCTTATCCACACCTTGCAATTTCATTTGCACTCCTATTCTAATTTTCTCAGATACTTGCAGTTGAATATTTGTTACTAATTTACTATCATTCAGGTGATCGATTTATGGCCTTCTTCGCCCTCTTGTTTACTTGAGCAGCTTGAAATTTTGTCAGAAAGTTTGTCTTGAATTCGGGTCATGTTAGGTCAAACACTAGGGCACTCGGCCAAATTGAAGGAAAATCTTGTTAACATTCTGGAAGCCCCATTTTTTGCTTGAGCATGTTGAAACTTTGTCATAATGTTTGTCTGGATGATATCTAGGGTTAGTTCGAATATGGTCCAGTCAAAAACTTAAGGTCACTAGGCCAAATTGTAGAAAAATCTTGTTAACACTCTAGAAACCGCATTTTTGAATTGAGCATGTTGATATTTTGTCAGAATATTTGTCTTAATGATAACAAGACTAAGATTAAATATTAATTATGTCCGGTCAAAAACTAGGTCACTAGGCAAATATTGATAAAAATCTTGTAAACATTCTAGAGACCACATTTTATCTCAAATGTTCCTTGGGTGACCCTCTACTAAGATTGTTGAAATTATTCAGATGATATGATCTGTTAAAAACATGGCTTCTCTTATTAAGTCTTAAATAGCACATTCTCAGGTGAGCGATCCAGGGACTCATTGCACTCTTGTTTGTTTTTTGAAATTTGATAATTGGCAGTCACCACTTTGTTTAAGAATTCTTTTTGTTTTAGATTAAAGAAGTTGCTCCTCATACTGCTGGTAAAGAAAAGGCAACAGATCAATTCTGGCATGAGGATGTCAAGGTAGGGATGCGTCTTCAGAATGGCAAGAAATTGCTGATACAATTTTAATCCTTTCCCACATATAGACACATTTAGACGCTTTGCAGCAGATGACTTTGATAAATTGTGGCAAAAAGGAGAAATTGCTCATTTGCCTAGCTGCTATCAAAGTTATCTGCTGAAGATTTGCTGTATGTGGGATGGTGTTGGGTGGATAAGTTACTGATTGCTTCATTTTTGCTTCATTTTTGCCATGTTGCCTACATCTCGCTGTGTAGATTTATTGCATAGGCTTCATCATGTCCTTTATATCTCTACATTGAAAAAAAATCTGGTTAACAATTATTAACAATTTTGTCAGTGTCTTAGTACTGCCTGGATGGATGACAAACAGCATGAAATCCCAAACAGACTGCTTATAGGCCTATATGGTTATTTGTAGTACCTTAAGTCCTGAAGGTCTGCTTCCCTTTGATATGGCTCATTATGTCTTCCCCCATATAATACAAAAGTACAAATCGTGTCTGCTCTATAACTTTTGAACCTCTTTAAGGATTTGCAAAGTTCTCGCCAAAAATGTTCAACATATTGGGACAATGTAAAGCGCATGTTTCTGCCGGCTGAATTGAAAGTCAATGTCAAGCTTAGAGATCAAAGGTAATATGACAGTATTTTGGGTCTGTCCAATATCTCTTGAACCACTGGAAGGATTTTTATGTAAAAAATACATTACCAGTCATTTAATACCTGATATATAATCTCTACACCCTTAATTCATCTAGAAAAAGAACTCGCCTTGCGTATTCCTCACGTATATGTGATATACACGGTCGCCCGTAAGATCGGGCGAGCACGTGATATTTGTCACTTTCATTTCTGGATCCACCAGCTAGACAGGCTAAGAAATTACATTTATTTTCTAATTAATGTTCTTGTCTTTTTAAGGCCTATTGCCTTATTAAGTTGTTTTCATTCAGATATTCAACTGCATTGACATAAATATCAACATAAATTGTTTAAATTATTGTTGTAATTAATTGTTTTTGTGGTAGACAACTAACTGAAAAGACACGAGGTGGTTTACCCCACCCAGTTGTTTTTCAGTTATCGTCATCGGGTGCGGAAGTACGTAAATGCTGAGTCAGACTTAAAATTTAACGAGGAGTTCCCCAACCCCGTAATGATAATAATAATTATCTTTATTGTACATTACATGTATTAATAACATAGACAAACAATTAGTTATTTTTGTTTGTCAATTATATACTTTCTGAGCGTTCACTCGGTGTAGAAAATAAAAAGTAGAAAAAATTTAATTTTTTTTTATTTATTTTCATTTCGTATAAATTGTATTCATAACTATGTCACATAATGGTGAACGGAGGCGTGGCTCGTGTGGTCATGCTGTGGACACATGGGACACGCATCCGAACTGTGTAGTTCGCTCAAAGTACACACAGCTTTCACCCTGCGAGTACTGCTCTTCTTGGTCTGTGTCCATTTGGAAACAGGCTGGGAAAAGTAAGACTAGGAAAAGCAGGAAGGGTAAGAGGGCCCTTAAAAAGGTCTCTCTGATCTCTTTGAGTGAAGCGGGGTTCTCCCAATCGGACTCCGCGACCGTGTTGAGTGGGTCGAAGGTCAGAGCTGTTCCTTCTCCACTTAGCACAACTGCACCTCCTTTAGCTTCGGCTAGTCTAGCGAGAGACATGGAGGGCGGATGGTAGCTTTGGACGCTCGTTGTTCTGTCTGGAAACAAAAGCCTTCGGGCCAGACACCGTACGGAAACAGGGTTGAATGCGTTCAAGAGCTGGAGCCTTCTTCCTCTGAACGGCATTATCTGACGCCTGGTGTTCAAGCATTTAACTATGATGCGACCAGCCAATCGGTCACGCATGTGAACTTGACACGACCAGGCAATAGTCAGTCATTTGGTAATGATGCGGCTAGCTTACCTGTTGGTTATGTAAACATCGCACGACCATGCATCATTTGGCAATGACACGACTAGCCAGCCAGTCGCTTATGTAAACATGGCGCGACCAGGCACAGGCTCTGTACTGGCTGACCGAATTGATACTATTATCATTCTATGTCAGGTCAACAACAGAGTGGTGTTATGAATATTCAGAGCGTAGGTTACACACCAAACTCTAATATTCAGCCGTATAGCTCCGAGTACGGGAATTATCGGTCGGAGAAATCCTTCCTTTAAAGAAGACACTCTTCCCCATTAACAACCACCGGTCGGTAAGACTCAACCAGGCAAACGATATGACACAACGGGGCAGTCAATCATTGTACAATGACACGACTAGCCAACCAGTCACACATGTAGCCATGTCACGACAGCCTACCTGTTGATTATGTAAACATGGCACGACCAGGCAGTCTTATCATTTGGCAATGACACGACTAGCCAGCCAGTCGCTTATGTAAACATGGCGCGACCAGGCACGGGCTCTGTACTGACTGACCGAATTGATACCAATTATCATTCAATCCGGGTCAACAACAGAGTGGTTATACGAATACTCAGAGCGTAGGTTACGCACTAAACTCTTAATATTCATCCGTCTAGCTCCGGGAATGGGAATTGCCGGTCGGAGAAATTCTTCCGTTTCCCCAAAGGGAACTGTGTACTTCACTAAAGAAGACACTCTTCCCCAATGCCAACCACCGGTCCATTCAATGGATCCGGTCGGTAATAGATGGGAATACCAAGCCTACCGGGGTCAGCAATACCCAACTCATGGGTTTTCACTGCACCCAGGACACCTATATAATAGGCAGTCCTTAGAAAGGCAACCCCTGGACCAGAATATACTAGTTCATTCTGGGAAAGGGAGGTCGAAGCCGTCCATGTCTGAGTCGGAGGTAGATCAATCGGTTGTAAGACCAGTTAGACTATGTCGGAGGATTAGACACTCTCCCAGCTCTTCGTGTAACGAAGATGAGGGAAGTCAGTCGCCTTCAGATAATGACTCCTTCGACTCTAAGCTCCTCTTTGGTGGAAGGATAGCTGCGGGACTGTGTCTGATGCTTCAGAACAGTCCAGAAGTCCTTCTGCGAGCGCAGCTAATGCATTTGCACAGGGCCAGAAACGCTCTGCGTCTTCTGCGGTTAAGAGCAAAACTAAGAAGCCTTACCCTGCAAATAGCATAAACGGGAAGTTAAGGCGTTTACGCCGAGACAACCGACAACCGACTTCCACAGGTCATAAGTCGGCTAACCGAAGGCCCCTTACCAAAGGGCTAAGAATCGGCAGCCTTCTAAGTACAGCACAACCCCTAGGCCTCAGCCCTAGGGATGCGCACCTCTCTATGATCGTCCCAAGGCCGGAGATTACAGTCGGGGGCCGTCTGTCGTTTTTCATAAAGGAATGGGAAAGTGTCACAGAGGATCATTGGATCTTATCTGTGATACAGGAAGGGTATCTAATTCCCTTCATTTCTCCTCCTCCTCTGACAAGCGTGCCTATCGACATGTCGTCACGTCATCCGGCCATGTCAAAAGTGATTTCATCACTTCTGTAAAAGAAGGCCATAGAGAGGGTTCTCAACCCCAATTATCAGGGTTGCTACAGCCGTCTTTTCCTCGTCCCGAAGGTAGACGGTCGGTGGAGACCGGTTATAGATTTATCAGCTCTAAATCTATTGATTCCGGTCGAGAAGTCAAAATGGAGTCGACCCGCTACATCCGAATAACTATTCGGGAAGGCGACTGGGCGGTCTCTCTAGACCTCACAGACGCCTATTACCACATTCCGATCGCTCCCTCGTCGAGGAAGTACTTTCGTTTTGTGGTAAATGGCAAGGATCAGAGATTATTCACTCTGTGAACTCTGAAACGGGGAGGTCAAGACCATCTCATACGTGAGCTCGGCTCCGACTGTTGATTCCATGCGATCTCATTATTCTTCGGAAAAGGGATCTATGTCAAGGGATCAATTCTTCGGTCATGACTCCAATTCAGGGCACTTCGGAAAAGGGATCAATTCCTCGGTCATGACTCCTTCATAGGATTCCATGTCAAATCAGACACTGACCTTCCGGTTCAGAACCGGCTATATATAGTCAATCCTCACGTCGTCGGGGAAAACCCACGACCCCGTCTTGTCTGACGAATAAGAGACATATCGGGATCAGTGCCCCATATGATGATGAAACAATTTAGAGCTGGACTCTTAATAAATTATCATTGGCGGAAGGTTACTGCATTCACTGCGTCCATAAGGCACATTTTGGCGTATGCGGCAACATCGTTTACACAGGGACAGAAACGTACAGCGACTTCGGCAAGGACATTTTTAGAAGCCCAACCTGTGAAGACGCAAAGAGACAGGCTAAGTTCGAGTCTAGCGTTACGGAAGCTTAGTTGGCATACAACCAAGTAGAGCACTGTCCCTAATCCGCAGCGATAGGGAAGCACTCCTCTCTATTAAATCGTCTAACAAAGAATGATATAGAGTGGGTATCAACCTTCCATTCGGGGTTTCTATAACTGTCTTTCTTCTTGTTCCTAAGAAAGACAGCCAGTGAAGACCGGTAGTAGACTTATCGACGCAGTTCGCGTCTAGTACAGTCGAGTGATAGAATGGAACATTCCGTTTCACCAAGATCACAATCCGGAACGGCTGTCTGGGCGAGTTGTTAGACCTAACAGACGCCTATATTACCACGTACCGATTGTTTTGTCATCGAGGAATTACCGTCGATTCATTGTAAACGGGGATGTGTTCCTTTCAAACACTTCACTTCGATTACCTGTGTTCGGAATTATTTCCCAAAACAGGCAAGTCGGATCTAATTCCCTCAAGAGACTCTTTGTAGGATGTTTCTCGTCGGTCTGGCCCTTCGGACAGACTCGAGTCGCTATATGCGAATCCGATTCGTTTTCAGGTTCGGGATCAGGTAGTAGGGGAAACAGCCCGATACATGCTTCACACCACACCCGAATTATTTACAGATATCGGGGCAGTGCGTACAGCTGCAGGGCTTAACAGCCTACGGCATGTGATCAATGGAGTAGACAACTTCATATGGATGTAGTTTTGCTAGCTTTCTATCACATACTACTCATTGGGCAGTGGACGATCAGAATTCGCAAAGGGAATAATAATAATTTCTCCCTTGGGTAATAATGAATTAATTTCCGGTTCAAAGTTATTCGCTGTCTGAAAAGTGAAAAATGATACTAGAAACACTTTACTGGCCCAGAGACCGTGGTTATACGTCCTGCTGACCATGTCGACATAACCGTTACACCTTCCTTAGAAATAGACAGTTCTTACCGATTGATGTTATTAAGGTAGGTCAATCTCTCGAGCTGTCTTCGAAGCTACCGCTTCTTAAGTTATTAACTGAGACTTATAAATTCGTCTTGCTTAGCGAACACTATCAGGGAAGTGAGTTCTTTGCTTTCAGTAGAAACGAATTTCATTAGGTTTCACAGCCTGATGGTTAGAATTAGAAGAACCCATTTGTAGGAGTTAACTCCAAAATAGGATTTGTCTTGCGTCCTCTGGTCGCTTACAAGAGCTCCATACGAACCTCTTCAATCAACGTCTTTAAAGTTCCTTACTTATAAAACCGTCTTTTTATTAGCTTTCGCTACAGCTCGTCAAAGGAGCGAATTACACGCTTTTTCTGTAGAAACCGGCCATATCAGATTCAATGAATCTGATGGCTCCTTTACTCTACTGTGTAAACCAGGGTTTCTGGCTAAGAACCAGTTACCGTCGGTCCTTCCTGATCCGATTACAGTTCCTAGTCTTTCTGCGAGCTGTGGTCCTTCGGATTCCGACAGATCCCTTTGTCCTGTCAGAGCTCTTAAATATTATCTTAAGAGAGTTGAGGGGAATAGGGGTCGGAGAAAGAGGTTATTTCTTCCTCTTATAGGTCGTAAGGATATATCAGCAGCTTCTATTTCTCGCTGGATATCCATTACGATTAAATTAGCGTACAAAGTTTTATCTTGTCGTGATCTTCTTTTCTGCGGATACGCTCGCATGAAGTTAGAGCTCTTTCGGCAAGTTGGGCTTTTTCGAACAATATTCCCCTTGAAGAAATTCTTCGGGCGGCAGTTTGGAAAACTCTTGTCAACTTTTTCATCTTTCTACTTGCGTTCTATGTCTGGTCAGACAGAGAACTTGTACTCTCTGGGCCCGTTGGTTGCGTCTCAGCGAGTTGTCCGCTAAATTACTCCCAACATATCAATGAAGTGAACACTGATTGAAATTAATCAATCCCTGCTCTTACCTTATACTGTTGGGTTCATAGTACTTTGTAAATAAATTAGAAAATAATACACTACAAGGTGCTGCTACCTGGAACGACAGTAAGTATTGGCCGAACCTCCCATCCGATGCTACAAAGTCATTAGGTATTAAATGACTGGTAATGTATTTTTGCAAATTGTGTCAATATGGTGAACATTTGTTGCAAGTTATTTGAAAATGAAGTTTTTTAAAGTAAAACATACTTTTATTAGAAAATACTTACCAGTCATTTATAGAGTCCCGCCTCCCATCCCCGCGTCGTCACCCAACACTTAACGTTGAAATAAAAGTGGCAAATATCACGTGCTCGCCCGATCTTACAGGCGACCGTGTATACCACATATACATGAGGAATACGCAATGCGAGTTCTTTTTCTGGATGAATTAAGGGTGTAGAGATTATATATCAGGTATTAAATGACTGGTAAGTATTTTCTAATAAAAATATGTTTTACTTTAAAAAACTTCATTTTCAAATAACTTGCAACGAATGTTCACCATATTGACACAATTTGCAGAGTGCATGATTCTGCTAGCTCAGTTAAGATTAAGGTTCTGTTTAGAGGTCAAAGGCCATATGATCGTATTTCTTTTATGCTACATATAAGTCAAAGGTCATATGTCTATTTCGTGTCTGAACTGCTTGAATGACTTTTTAAAAACGCTCCATAAATGATCATCATATTCAGACGATGTGTTGATTCCATGTTTCTGCTAGCTTAGTTGAAGATCAATATCATACTTAGAGGTCAAAGGTCATATGACTTTATTTCTTGTCTGCTTCATAACACTTTTACCACTCGAATGATTTAAAATAACTCGCCACGAATGCTTATTGAGACGATGTGCAGAGAGCATGTTTCTGCCATACTCTTTTTTTTCAAGCATCATGTATCAGAATAACAATTACAAACTGCCATGGGGTAGACATATGTCGGTCGTGCGTCCTCACTAATTGCCTTGTTAACACTCTACAGGCATTTTTAGCTCGACTATTTGAAGAATATGAGAGCTATTACAGTCACTTGTGCATCGGCGTTGGCATTGCAACTTTGGTTAAAGTTTTGCATGCAAGGCTTTTTTAGCTGACATATGCACGAAGTGCAAGGTGAGCTATTGTGATCACATTTTGTCCGGCGTCCGGCCGTCGTGCGTTGTCCGTCTTCCGTTGTGCGTCGTCAACATTTCAGCTTGTTAACACTCTACAGGCTACATTTTGCATCCAATCTTGATGAAAGTGTATCAGAACATTCATCTCTATCAAATCATGGACAAGTTCGAAACTGGGCCATATGAGGTCACTAGCTCAAATTGAAGCGAAATCTTGTTAACACTCTGGAGGCCACATTTTCAACTTGAGCATGTTGAAACTTTATCAGAATGTTTGTCTTGATGATATGTAGGTCAAGTCGGGTCAAAAAGTAGGTCACTAGGTCAAATTGAAGGAAAATCTTGTTAACACTCCAGAGGCCTCAATTTTTGCTGCAGCAGTTTGAAATTTTGTCAGAATGTTTGTCTTACAAATATCTAGATCAAGTTTGAATATGGGTCATATTGGGTCAGAAACTAGGTCACTAGGCCAAATTGAAGGGTAATCTTGTTAACACTGTAGAGGCCACATTTTCAACTTGAGCATGTTAAAATTTTGTCAGAATGTTTGTCTTAAAGATATCTAGGTCAAATTTAAATATGGGTCATATTGGGTCAGAAACTAGGTCACTAGGCCAAATTGAAGGACAATCTTGTTAACACTTTGGATGCCGCATTTTTTGCTTCAGCAGCTTGAAATTTGGTCTGAATTATATCTAGGTCAAGTTCGAATATGTGTCATATTGGGTCAGAAACAAGGTCAATAAAAGAAAATATTGTTCAAACTCCGGAGGCCGCATTTTTACTTTGAGCAAGTTGAAAATTTGTCACAAGGTTGTCTTGATGATATCTAATCCATGTTGGAATATGGGTCATATCAGGTAAAAAAATATAGATCACTAGGCCAAATGAAGGAAAATCTTGTTAACACTGTGGAGGTTGCATTCAGAATAATTGTCTTGATGTGTTTTGCATTGCATTACATTGTATAATTAAGGTGAGCGATCCAGGGCCATCATGGCCCTCTTGTCTCACAAACCACAGATGCTATTGCTTTGAAACTTCAAACACTTATTGGACATCATCAACTAACCTTGCAGGACAAGTCACATAACTCTATATCAGATTTTGACATAATTATGCCCCTTTTTAGCTCACCTGAGCTTTGCTCAAGGTGAGTTATTGTGATCGCCTTTTGTCCGTCATGCGTCAACTTTTTCTCCTTAGTAACCAGTGGGTCAATTGGGATGAAACTTCACAGAAAGCATCCTCTCAATGACCTCACCAGATTTCCTTCAAATGTTTGAGATCCATGCAGAATTCTGGTTTCCATGGCTATTTTGCCTTATATGGCTATAGTGAAAACTTAAAAAATCTTCTCCTCCGAAAGTGTCTGACCGATTTACAAATAATTTTTGTAGAAATGTTCCTTGGATGACCCTCTATCAGATTCCTTCAAGCCATGTTGATTGGTTGAAAAACATGGCCGCCAGGGGGGTGGAGCTATTTTGCCTTATATGGCTATAGTGAAAACTTAAAAAATCTTCTTCTCCGAAGTGTCAGGCCGATTTTCAAATAATTTTGTAGAAATGTTCCTAGGGTGACCCTCTATCAGATTCCTTCAAGCCAAGTTGAGAAACTATGGCAGCCAGGGAGCGGGGCTTATATGGCTAAAGTGAAAAAAATCAGGTGAGCGATCCAGGGCCATGATGATATTTTGGTTAAAGTTTTGCATGCAATGCTTTTTCTCACAAACCACAGATGGTATTGCTTTAAAACTTCACACACTTATTGGACATCATCAAATGACCTTGCAGGACAAGTTCCAAAACTCTATATCAGATTCTGACACAATTATGCCCCTTTTTTTACTTCGAAATTCTGGTTAAAGTTTTGCGTGCAACCACATTAAGAGTCCATATCTCTGTATTTACTTGATTTATTGCATAACTCTATCCTGCATATACTGCAAGTAATAGCCCTTTTTTGTCTTAGAAATTATGGTTAAATTTTGTGTGCAACAACATTAAGAGTCCATATCCTAGTAACTACCTGATGCATTGCATTGTAACTTTATACAACCCTTCCCAACCATCACACTGATATAAACAATCAAGTTTGATAACTCTTTCCAGCATATAATGCAAATTATGGCCCTTTTTTTTACTAAGAAATTCTGGTTAAAGTTTTGCATGCAAGGTACTTTCATGGATATATCTCAGTAACCACTAATGATATTGACTTGAAACTTCATTCATGTCTTCAGGCATGTCAGACAGTCAAGTTATTTAACTCTTGTATGAATTTAGTACAAATAATGGCCCTTGTTTGACTTTGAAAATTTAGTTAAAGTTTTGCATTCATGGAACTATCATGCACATATCTCAGTAACCACTCAGGGATTGATTTAAAACTTCAATATATTCAAAGGTATCAAACATTCAGGTTAGGTAACTGACTGAATTTATTATAAGTTATGGCCTTTTTTGAAGTCAGAAATTTGGGTTAAAGTTTTGCATGCAAGGCCTTTTCTCACAAACAGCAGATGCTATTCAAACAAGACTTATCCAACTTGATTTATAGTACTATA
Source organism: Serripes groenlandicus (assembly GCA_031761405.1). Lineage (NCBI taxonomy): Eukaryota > Metazoa > Mollusca > Bivalvia > Cardiida > Cardiidae > Serripes > Serripes groenlandicus. The sequence goes on from JASEVX010000004.1 coordinate 34,014,693, forward strand.
CTATCAAGCTACTATCTAAGTAACAACTGTTGTCTATAGTATCAAATGGCTATATAGTCGAGCATGCTGTCTTGCGGACAGCTCTTGTTTATTTCAGCAGTTTGAGACTTTGTCATGTGTTTTGCATTAGAAATCTCATTGCATAACTCAGATGAGTGATCTAGGGCCATCATGGCCCTCTTCCTTTTGTTTGTTTCAACCATCTATTATTTTAAGCAGGCACTAGAAATTAGAACATGTTAAGAACGTATATGATTTTTAGCTCTACTGGCCAAAGGCCAGAAGGGCTTATGTCGTGGCGATTTGTCCGTCGTGCGTGCGTGCGTGCGTGAGTCCGTCCGTAAACAATTTCTTGTTAACACGATACAGTCTTCATCTCAACTAAACTTATACAGTAGTAAGATATCCATGAGAGCTCGGTTCCTTTCGAAAACCAGCCAGATCCGCCCATGCATGACTGGATTATGGCCCTTGAAATGGTAAAAATTGCTATAAAAGAGCTTGTTAACACAATACAGTCTTTTTTTTTTATTGTATCTCAACCAAACTTATACAGTAGTTAGATATCCATAAGAGCTCGGTTCCTTTCGAAAACCAGCCTGATCCGCCCATGCATGACTGGATTATGGCCCTTGAAATGGTCAAAATTGCTATAAAAGAGCTTGTTAACACGATACAGTCTTCACTTTTGATTGTATCTCAACCAAACTTATACAGTAGTTAGATATCCATGAGAGCTCGGTTCCTTTCGAAAACAAGCCAGATCCGCCCATGCATGACTGGATTATGGCCCTTGAAATGGTCAAAATGGCTATAAAAGAGCTTGTTAATACGATACAGTCTTCACTTTTGATTGTATCTCAACCAAACTTATACAGTAGTTAGATATCCATGAGAGCTCAGTTCCTTTCGTAAACCAGCCAGATCCGCCCATGCAAGACTGGATTATGGCCCTTGAAATTGTCCAAATTGCTATAATTGAGCATGTGAACACAATAGAGGCTCCATTTACTATCTGATCTTCACCAAACTTAGATAGTAGTTAAATATTGATGAGAGCTTGGTTCCTTTTGAAAATCAGCCAGATCCGCCCATGCAAGACTGGATTATGGCCCATGAAATTGTAAAAATTGCTATAATACAGCTTGTGAACACAAAAGAGCCTCCATTTACTATCCGATCTTCACCATACATACATGCTCTGGATTGAAAATGACCAAAGAACCATACCAGTAGAGCATAGGCCCTCATGGGCCTCTTGTTTATAAACACGTTGTCGATGTGCTGCTGATGGATGATGGTTTAGTTGATTTTGTAAGTACTAAATGTCAATGTGCATATTAATATAGTCACTTCTGTTTTACTTGCCCGTTTCTTTTTATGGGCACAGTCAAAGTTAGTTGTTTTCTCAAAGTTAGTTAAGATCATTTATATTTCCCAGAGTTATGCCCCTTTCTAGACTTAAAAAATGTTGTCCGGCCTACTCCTCCTACACCGGATAAGATATTGATGCCAAACTTGGTAGAAATAATCACCAGCACATGATATTGTGTGCGCCCAAAAAGCAGGTAACTCCGTACCTATTTCCTTGATTAATGCCCCTTTTTAGACTTAAATTTCCTTCAATATCACTAGAACTGTTACAGATATTATTAAGAAAATTTATATTTGTGTTTAGTATCATAAGACATCACATACCAAGTTCCATAAATGTGACTGTTATTTTGACAAAATTATTCCCCTTTTTTAAACTTATTAAATTTCCGAAAATTCATATTTCCTTAAATAACTTTTGCTTCAAAACTTAAATATTATTAAATCATCAAATATTATTAAATCATCTGAAGCCAACCAAGTTGATAACTAAGTCCCATTACTGTCACTTTCGTTTTTGACAAATTATTACCATTTTTATAAACGTGTTTTGCATTTTTTATACACACGCTTTAAAACCGTATGTCGATGTGCTGCCAATGGACGATGGTTTAGTTGATTTTGTAAGTACTAAAATGAACTTTCTTTAGTGATAGTTCCAGTTTCCTGAATGCATTGCATACCATTCATAACCTTCCATGCTGGGCGTATTTTGTGGCAATTTGGTACTGTTGTTGTCAGATATGGCCATGTTGCCTATGCCAACTGAAGGCTTAATCGAGCCTTATCATATGCATAGAATAACCAGAGCCTTCACTGACTGGAAATATAACACCCTTCGTTTGAAACGATTGTACCAATTTACAATACCATAATGTGTTTGCAATGAGACCATCTTGCACTTGATACGACTCATAGTATTGTGCTGAGAGTAGAACTTGCGACTTTACAATTATGTGTACAATGAGGTATTTCGATCTCAATGCCTGTTCAATAATTGCAGGTTGCAAGAACTTATTATGAAACCAGTAAAGGTGCTCTCTCTTCTCGACTTGGAAAACAGTTTTTAGAAGAATGGAAGAAAATAAAGCATTCCAAGCCCAAAGATGATGACACAAGGCGTAAAGATTCAATTTGTGAAATCACGGAAACATTTGAAATGTGCCAGTATCTTACCGTAAGAAAGTGCACCATTTTTCATATTTTTTTAGTTATACTTCTTTCTCTGAAACAGGCAACCTAAAACATGCCTCTATAGAAGATGACTTTTGAAAGCATTGTAAATTCAGGAGATATTCCATTCCTACAGTGTTTTAAACTCTCTTTTATGATTATGCTCTCAATTTTCCCAATTTTTATCATGATATTAATAATTTTTACCCTATTAATAAGTTCTTTATTGTCATATAAGCTGAATGATAAATGCCCAATATATATATTGGGTATTTTTTTATTAATTTATGCTACCTTATCTGGGTTTATATTTCACCTGAGCACATAGTGTTCAAGGTTGTGATCAGGTGAGCTATTATGATCACTCACCATCTGTAATCTGTCATCAATTTCACATGAATTATCGTTTGTTGGTTATCATTCGAATTGTTGAAACAGTTCTGCTCTGCTGCACAAGATTTCGACCAGAGCTATAGATAGAAAAATATTTTAACAATATCTCCTGCTTAGCCACTGACCCAATTTTAAAATAGGAAATAAATCTCGATGCGACGTTTCCTCCTTAACCACTGTTTTAAGTTTAAAATTAATTCATACAAATGTTCCTCAAGTGGCCCTTGAACAAAATCTTCAAACCATTTTGCTTCACAAGATGGATGCTAATCTTTAAACCTTTCCCTCATACAGACACATTTTGATGCATTTGTAGCAGACAGCTTTTTTTTAAAGAGATTTTCAATACTTTTGCCTTTCTGTTTTCAATTTATTGTATTTGGGAAAGGGATAAACAGCAACTGTTCTTCCTTACTCAAACATGACAATATATCTAATTTGAGTGATGCAGGACCATCATGTTCCTCTTGTTAAAATTCTTAGTCTCAAAGTCAAACAATGTAATGGTTTATTTGTACAATGTACATGTACATGTTATTTTTTATGTTTACATGTACATTATTGTAGTATTTTATGTTTCATGATCATAATGAGCAAATTTTCCTTTTGCCATAATGTTTTCAAAACTACAAGACATTTTCAACATTTTTAACTAGATTTATTAGTTTGGGGACTATATGCTTGGTCGATTCCGTCTGTCCGTCTGTCAGTCCCACCTAATCTTGTCCGGCCGCATCTTAACCATGCATGATAGGATTTGAAAGAAACTTGGCATAAACGTTCGCCATGATGAGGCGGCGTGTCGCGCATAAGATCCAGGCCTGTACCTCAAATATCAAGGTCACACTTAGAGGTCAAAGGTCAAAATGAGTACTGTTTGATAGGATTACCTTGTCCGGCCCGCATCTCAACCATGCATCATAGGATTTCCAAGAAACTTGGCACAAATGTTCACCATGATGAGGTGGCGTGTCATGCTCAAGACCTCGGCCTGCACCTCAAATGTCAAGGTCACACTCAGATGTCAAAGGTCAAAATGAGTACTATTTGATAGGATTGTACCTGGTCCAGCCCACATTTCAACCATGCATAATAGGATTTCATAGAAACTTAGAACAAACGTTTACCATTATGAAGCGGCGTGTCACGCACAAGACCCAGGCCTGTACCTCAAATGTCAAGGTCACACTTAGAGGTCAAAGGTCAAAATGAGTACTGTTTGATAGGACTGTACCTTGTCCGACACGCATCTCATCCAAGCATCATAGGATTTAACACTCTGGAAGCGGCATTTTAAAATCGAGCATGTTGAAACTTTGTCAGAATGTTTGTCTTAGTACTTTCTAAGCCAAGTTCGAATATAGGTACTGTTAGGTCAAAAACTAGGTCACTTCAGCAGCTTACAATTTGGTCAGAATGTTTATCTTAAATGAAGGAAAATCTTGTAAACAATCTAGCGGTCGCAATTTTTTTCTTCAACAGTTTAAACTTTTGTCAGAATGTTTGTCTTAATAATATGTAGGTCAAGTTCGAATATGGGTTATGCCGGGTCAAAAACTAGGTCACTAGGCCAAATTAAAGGAAAATCATAATAATAATAATAATAATAAAATCTTTGTTTAACGAAGGTTGCACATTAAATATAACAAATGAATTGCATATTACTTATCTGCCATGTGGCCTTCAAATAGAAACTACATTTCAATTTGAATGAGGTGAATGTTAGTATGATACATTGTACATAAGATGGTGAATGATAGATGAGAACATGAAAGGATAAATTGACATAAGAAATACATAAAAAACAAAACCAGAACATTATGAAAAAGTAAAAAATTTACAATATGTTTTTTTGTAAACAAACACTATTTAACAATTTATGTTTGCTTTTAAGCAAATATAAACATTGACATTCAACATGTTATTGAACATGGCGTCCATTGTCCGTCGTGCGTCAATTTCTTCTCCTCAGTAACCAGTGGGTCAATTGGGATGAAACTTCACAGAAAGCATCCTCTCAATGACCTCACCAGATTTCCTTCAAATTTTTGGGATCATGCAGAATTCTGAATTTCTATAGTGAAAACTTAAAAAATCTTCTCCTCCAAAAGTGTCAGTCTGATTTTCAAATAATTTTGTAGAACTCTTCCTAGGGTGACCCTCTATCAGATTCCTTCAAGCCAAGTTGATTGGTCAGAAACTATGGCCACCAGGGGGCGGGGCTTATATAGTTAAATTGAAAAAAAAAAAAATCAGGTGAGCGATCCACAGGGCCATCATGGCTCTCTTGTTTTTCTTGTAGTAAGTGATATTTCACTCTATTTTTGTGTCACCTGCGTAGCATGGTAGGCACTTAGGGATTACTTAGGGATTTTTGTCCGCCGTCTGTCCTTCCATCTGTCCGTCTGTCTGTCCGTCACGTTTTCAAATAACTTTTTTTCTACTCAAAGGATAACATTGAAACTTCTGACAAATGTTTATATCAATGTGTGTGATTGGTTCACAAAAATATTTTTATATCAGAGTTATTGCCCCTTTTTTGTCAAATATTCAAATTACTTTTTTTCTGCTGGATTGGATTTTTTTCGTTTCAGCAGCTTGAAATATTTTCAGAATGTTTGACTGAATGATATCTAGGTCAAGTTCAAAACTGGGCCATATTGGGTCAGAAACTAGGTCACTAGGCCAAATTGAAGGGAAATCATGTTAACACTAGATGGTGCATTTTTAGCTCACCTGAGCTTTGCTCAAGGTGAGTTATTGTGATCGCCTTTTGTCCGGCGTCCGGCGTGCATCAACTTCTTTTCCTCAGTAACCAGTGGGTCAATTTGGATGAAACTTCACAGAAAGCATCCTCTCAATGACCTCACTAGATTTCCTTCAAATTTGTGGGATCCATGCAGAATTCTGGTTTCCATGGCAACGAAATGAAAAAAACTTCAAAATTCTTCTTCTCCCAAACTGGTTGGCAGATTTTCAAATCATTTTGTAGAAATGTTACTTGGATAACCCTCTATGAGATTCCTTCAAGCCATGTTGATTGGTCGAAAAACATGGCCGCCAGGGGGGGCGGGGCTATTTTGCCTTATATGGCTATAAAGAAAACTCAAAAAATCTTCTCCGAAAGTGTCAGGCCGATTTTCAAATAATTTTGTAGAAATGTTCCTAGGGTGACCCTCTATCAGATTCCTTCAAGCTAAGTTGATTGGTCGGAAACTTTGGCTGCCATGGGGCGGGGCTTATATAGCTAAAGTGAACTTTCTCAGAATGGTTGTCTAGATGATATGTAGGTCAAGTCCGAACATGGGTCATGTCGGGTCAAAAAATAGCTTGAAATTTTGTCAGAATGTTTGTCTTAATAATATAGGTCAAGTTCGAATATAGGTCATATTGGGTCAGTAACTAGGCCAAATTGAAGGGAAATCTTGTTAACACTAGTAGCCGCATTTTTCGCTTCAGCATCTTAAAATTTTGTCAGAATGTTTTTCTAAATTGTTTCTAGGTCAAGTACGCATATGGATCAGAAACTAGGTCACTAGGCCAAATGGAAGGGAAATCTTGTTTACACTCTGAATGCTGCATTTTTTATTTGAGCATGTTGAAACTTTATCAGAATGTTTGTCTTGATGATATGTAGGACAAGTTCAAATATTGGTCATGTCTATTAAAAAGTAGGTCACTCTGCCAAATTGAAGAACAATCTTGTTAACACACTGGAAGCCGCGTTTTTTGGCTTGAGCATGTTGAAACTTTGTCAGAATATTTGTCTTCATGATATCTACGCTAAGTTCGGGTCAGGTCAGGTAAAAAGCTAGGTCACTAGGCCAAATTGTAGAACAATCTTGTAAGCACTATGGAGATCGCATTTATGACTTGAGCAGCTTGAAATTTTGTCAGAAATTTTGTCTTGATGATATTTCCATTGGCGCTGAAAGAGTCTTAAATAGCCCAATCTCAGGTTAGCGATTCCAGGGCCTGAGGCCTTCTTGTTAGAACACCTGAGCCGAAGGCTCAAAGTAATCTATTCTGATCACTCTCTGTCTGTCGTCCGTCTTCGTCATTAACTGTTAAGCTTTAAACATCATCTCCTTCTAAACCACAGGACCAATTTCAACCAAACTTCATAGGAAGGTTCCTTTGGTGGTCCTCTTTCAAAATTGTTCAAAGTTTTAAATTCCATGGAGAACTGGTTGCTGCGGCATCAGAAAGGGAGCAAAATTTCCAAACTTTAAATTCTTCTCCTCTGCATCTGCTTGTCAGATTCCAATATAATTTGGTAGAAATGTTCCTAGGGTGATGTTCCTTGGGTGACCCTTTACTACAATTGTTCAAGCCATATTGATTGGTTGAAAAACATGGCAACCAGGCTGCATCAGAACAGGGGCAAAATGACAAAACTTTAATAATCCATCCTTATGAAAGTGCTTGTCTGATTTCAAGATAACTTTGTAGAAATGTTCTTTCATTTATCCTCTACATACTTTGTCAATCCATATTGATTAATTGATAGACATATCAACCAAGTGGAATCAAAAAGGGGTAAAATTAAATTTTTTATTCAAATGACATCTTCTAATTCACTAGACCAATTTTAACAATTCTACATACTGCAGGGCTACGGAAGACCGAAATTCAGCCGGTTTGAACCAATTTTTAAATTGCCAGACCGGTTTCAATCCTAAGACTTGTAAAAAAATCTGTCCGATATTTATAAAATCTCATGAATATTGATGCTATATGTCACTGTGTAAACGAAAAACCGATAAAATCCTAGCCAGTCAATTTACAGTGACGTAAACATGATAAGCTGTCCGATAATCGGTCCACGAGGGTGTGACAATCGTGTTATGTAATTATTCCTTATAGTTTGATAGATAATGCTAATAGGTTAAAGGCGTCTTTAAAAGTGTTTGCTTATTACTAGTTGATCAGTTTAACATATTTTAATCAGTCCCAGTCCGGCCTGAACAGCTAATTGATATGTTATTTTCGTTTCGGACCGTTTGTAATTTTCAAACTGTTACAAACGATCTACGATGTTTCAAATTGTTATGCAACATTAAAGGTACTTTTAAATGGAAATGTTATTGATGTCGATAGTTAGAAGTTTTAAGTTCATTTGTCTTACGATACTTTGTTGAAATGGCTCAACGCAACATACTTACGCTGTTTAAAAAGTCAAATGACTGGATTGGCAACCCGGATCATGTTGACAAAGAGAACCGGATTGGGCAACCAGTTTATAATGACTTAAACAGTCGGGTTGGTGAACAGACTGCGTGAGTATGTTAGATCACAAGCTTCCAAATTTCTATTACAGAAAAAAATGCAGTAAAACACACAACTTGTTAAAATTCTCAAAAAGTCTCACTATATTGTTTATACGCTAAAAATGTTCATTATGGTAATTTGGGGAATCCCGCAAGTGTTACTATAAATAGCCTGTCTATACATTCATAAAATATAATAATAATGACAAGGTGTGCATCGGCATTTTGACCCCTTGCTCGATTCGGGCAATTATTTCCGCCAAAAAACTTCTTAACCGACCTAGTCTCAGGGAGAGACAGGTTCATAAATGATTTTTCTCATGATCCACCACATCAAAATTTGCCAACCGATCACAACGCCGGCGTTCATTTAATTTGGAAATTTGCAGATGGCCAAATCTAGTAATCCAAATCTGGTAAAATGCCATTGCACACCTCGTCATTATTATTATCATATTGTATGGACAATAAAAAGTGACTTTTTTAGTATTTTAACTTTTTTTCTGTAATGGAAATTCGGACGCCTGTGGTTAGATATATTTTATCATGGTAATTATTTCACCAGACTGATTGGAATTTCAAAATTTCCGGAGCCCTGCTACATAGGAATGTTCCTTTGGTGGTCCTCTGTCAAAATTGTCCAAAGATTTAAATTCCATGGAGAACTTTGGTTGCTGCGGCATCAGAAAGGGGGAAAAATGCCTTAAATCTTCTCCTATGAATTTGCTCATCATATTGTAACAGGCTTTATCAAATTATCCCTGATATTGGCAAATACACATTTGCTACTACAGTACAGCTCACGCGGACAAATATTTTGGTCCGCGAAGGTGGGTGGAATTCCACCCATCACCGCGATTTGATTTTATGTACCATCGCGGACGCAACAAGATAACCCCAGGGGGTTAATAAAACCGATAATCGTGGAGTTGCGGTGGAACCATCGCGGAATCGCGGTGACATTTCTTTAAATAGATAAGCTTTTTCTCGCCGTTTTGCTGGGATTTTTTTTTTAATTTTTAATTTTTATTTCATTACAGTACGAATAAATGTTGAAGAGGATAATGATTATAAATCAGTACTAACTATAAAGCAGCATATATGCGTAACAACTCAATTTATTAAAATTCGTCAATACAATTTCCCTAAACTTGATGTATTCTGTAAACGATACAACTACGTGATAATAAAACTCTTAACTCTGCCTGAAAGATGTGTAGCTTACTTTAAATCTCACTAATAAATGACGTAATTCCATTGTCAATCATACAAACTGAACGCAAGTGTCAAGACAAGTCGTGTCGGGCGTATTGTGGTTTATGTGTTTGGATTAGCACGCACGCTGATAAACCACTTCTACATATAAGCCTGTATTTTGTTAAACTAATTGACGTTACTGAGCTTTACGACAAGTTGCTTCATAATAAAATGCAATACATAACTACATGTAAAATCAATTCTACTCTGGTTCTACTCTGTATCAACACATTGCGTTAAAATGAAAAATTATCATTTTTATGTCAAAAATACATTACCAGTCATTTAATACCTGATATATAATCTCCATACCCTAATTCATCCAGAAAAAAGAACGCGCTTAGCGTATTCCTCACGCCCTGTGTGATATACACGGTTGGCGGTAAGCACCGCTGCACATGGCCAACTTTTCACTTTTAGTTTCTGGACACAACGACCTACAGGCTAAGAATTTATTTTCATTTCTAAATTTAATTTTCTTTGTTTGTTAAAGCTTTCGCTTTAACAGTCGTTTTCATTCAGTTAATTGTATTACATTAACTTCTTATTAACTTTAATTGTGTTTAATTATTGTTTGTGTTTAAGTTGTCTTTTGTATTTTACAACTTTCTGAGAGTCACGGGTTTCACCCACTATTTCAGTTACGTGTCGGGTTTATTAATGGCCTTGCATTCTTAACGGTTAGTTATCTACCGACCTTGTTGTTAGCGATAATATTGTATTATCTCTTTATATTACTTAGTATAATTTATGGCATATTTACAATTGTGAAAAATATTTGAAAAAATAAATTTCATAGAGAAAAATAATAAATAGAAAAAAATATTTTGTTTTTTTGTTGAATTTTATATTGTGTATTGCATTTATTATGTCACATAAGGGTGAACAGAGGCGTGGCTCGTGTGGTCATTTAGTGGCTTTATGGGACACGCATCCTTCCTGCATTTCGTGCACTAAGTGCATAAAGGACTCACCCTGTGAGTACTGCTCGTCTTGGTCTGAAGCCATTTGGAAAAAGGCTGGGGCGAGGAGGACTCACAAAAGCCGTAAGACTAAGAAAATCCCGGTTAAGGTTTCTCTTAGCTCGACTAGTGAAGCGGAGTTCGATGGCTTTTCACAATCGGACTCTGCAACCAAGGGGAGTGATCAGAAGGTAAGATCTATTAAATCACTCTTTACAACCGCCCCCCCCCCCCCCTTAGCTTTGGCTGGTTCTTCACGGGGGAACGGATTTTAGCGTCGGGTGTCAGTTCTTCCGAACGGCAATTTCCGACGCTAGGTGTTAGGGCTGATCCTTCGGGGGACGCCATAGGGCATTATAAGGGAAACCTTATTGATTGGCCTATACTAGCACCACACTCTGCAGGAAAACATTCTTCGGAATCCGGCAGAGTGCCAAATTTCGTCTCCGGACAGAATTTGGAGACCGGTGATAGAGCAGTTGAAATACTGCCTATCGCTAGTCAACCGGGAATTGCTTCTGAGCAAAACCCTTATGACACCGGGCAACCGGTCACTCATTACGCCGTGGCGCGTCCGGTCACCGGGAAACCGGGCAGTCATAGAGAAATGACGCGACCGGGAACCGCTTAGTCATTTAGCTATGACGCGACCGGGCAACCGGCCAGGCAGTTAAACATGATTCCGGGCACCGGGAAATCAGTTGACAATGAAATTGGCCATTCATTTAATAAAGAATGGTCCAATCAAATGGTTAGTCACCCGTCCATGACGCGTCCGGGCACCAGTCAATCGGGTACCGGGCAACCAGGTACCGGGCAACCAGGTACCCGGCAACTGGGCCCTGTGTTTCTCGACCGGATAGATACGAGGTATCATTCGTTCTCCGCACAACCAGACTACATGGATATTCAAAACACTGGGCAGTATGTACCAGGTTCATATATCCAACCGCCTAACAGTGGTTATAGGGAATACCAGACGGAGAAATACTACCGTGCTCCTAGGGAATATTACTCTAGAGAGAACTCTCCACCCCTATACCAAGCTCCGTTACATAAAGTGGAACGGCTGTATGATGGACAGGTTAACCAAGCCTACCAGGATCAGAAAATTCCAGCTCATGAGAATTTGCGGCTCCCGGAAAGACATCTCTCGAAGAGGCAGTGTTTGGAAAGGCGAACCCCCGTTCAGGATAGTTCTGTTTATCCCATGAAGGGTAGGTCGAGACCGTCCCATACGGTTAGTTCGGCCCCGACTGTGCGACCTCTCTCTGCTGCGGAGAGAAGGGCCATTTCACAGGATCGACATCAGAACATAGAATCGGAAGAATCTATGTCTGATTCGGAAATTGATCAACTGGTTGAAAGACCGGTTAGAGACAATTTAACACGTCGTAGGGTTCGACAAGCTTCCATGTCTTCGTCTGACGAAGAATTGGAAAGCCAGCACACTACAATTGACGAGCCAGCTGTAGAACGTTGGTCACTACAGCAGGCCATTGAAGAAGTGTTTAGGGTAGTCCCTAGTACTTTTTGCCCTAAGGTTGACGCTCCCCCTCGTCGCAAAAACCTTTCGAGTTTGGAAGAACTGAATGCGGAGACAACAACTCCACAGCAGTTGCTTCCACAGGCGAACAACCTGGGCAGGTTGTTGGACCAATTGCAGTCCACCAGATCATTGGTTACTATTGAACCAGCCTGGTCAGTCCCACTGGCCATTTCTAAGGAATGGGTATCTCCGAAAGCGTATGTAGCATCTAAGGAGTACTTTCCTGTTAAAGTGCCAACCTTAGACGGAGATGCGGCTACACTGGGACTGTCTGCACCCACATCAATAACGGTTTATGCGAAACTTATTGAGAGATGGAAGGCCAGAGCGCGTCTGGGAGTCATGGTTTCATCCCATGACAATCATTTCGCAATAGCTCTGGCAATGTTACTGAAAGAGGAGAACGTCTCTAGCAGAGGGGCTAGCAGAATTCTTGAGGCTTTTGATACGGGTAATCGGCATCTAATGGCTCTGAACTTGCAGAACGCCACAGAGATGCTGTCCGTAAGGAGGGATGCGACGCTAGTCAAATCTTCTCCGTTACTTCAAAACAGCAAGGACAGTCTTAGAGCTGCTCCTTTAGCCTCAAACCTTCTCTTTGGTGGAAGGGTAGCTGCGGTGACTGTATCTGATGCGTCAGAACAGTCCAGACGCCTGTCGGCGAGCGCAGCTAATGCTTTCTCGCAGAGTAACAGACACTCTGCACCGTCGGCGAAATGGGGCAAGCCTAGGAAGCCTCCGGCGAAGAAGCAAAAACAGGAAGTTAAGGCGTTGCCGCCTAAACAACCTCCTTCCACGGGCCAGAAGTTTGTTAAACCGAAGCCCCGATACACGGGAGCTAAGCCGAAGCAGACTTCGAGGTATGGTACGGCCCCTAGGCCGCAGCCCTAGGGATTCGCACCTCTCTATGTTCATCCCGAGGCCGGAGATAGCAGTAGGAGGCCGCCTGTCATTTTTCGTGGAGGAATGGGAGAGTATCACAGAGGATCGTTGGATCTTATCTGTGATACAAGAAGGGTATCTGATTCCCTTCGTTTCCCCTCCTCCCATGACGAGCGTGCCTATCGAACTGTCATCACGCCATCCGGCCATGTCAGAAGTGATTTCATCACTTCTGAAAAAGAAGGCCATAGAGAGGGTTCTCAACCCCAATACTCGGGGTTTCTACAGCCGTCTCTTTCTCGTTCCGAAGAAGGACGGTGATCAGCCCTAAATTTATCAGCCCTAAATCTATTAATACCGGTCGAGAAATTCAAGATGGAGTCGGCCCGCTCCATCAGAATGGCTATTCGGAAAGACGACTGGGTGGTCTCATTAGACCTGACAGACGCATATTATCACATTCCGATCGCTTCCTCGTCGAGGAAATACCTTCGGTTTGTGGTAAATGGGGAAGTGTTCCAATTCAGGGCACTTCCCTTCGGCCTCAAGTCCGCTCCGCGAGTGTTCACGAAGGTTATCAATGCTGTGGGAGCATTTCTACGTATGAACGGTCCCCAGCTCCTTCAATACTTCGACGACTGGCTACTCCACAGATCAGAACGTGTACTTCTAACTCACGATCTGTCTCTAGCTTGGCGGACCATTCTGCGATTGGGCCTTATTCCCAATACGCAGAAGTCGGACTTAGTTCCTTCAAAGAGGTTCACGTTCGTGGGGATGACGTTTCTCACCAACCTAGCGGTGATTCGGGTCCCTCCGGACAGAGTCGATTCTCTTTTCCAGAAGATCAGACTCAATCTGGATCAGGTTTCGGTAACAGCCCGATCCATGCTGTCACTTCTGGGATCTCTGAGTGCAGCAGCCGACCTAGTCAGTCTAGGCAGGCTCCACATGAGGCCCCTTCAGTATCTTTTTCTGTCCCGGTGGCGTCCATCTGTGGACTCACTGGAACAGGAGGTAGCTCTGACGGATTTCTTCAAGTCACACCTTCGCTGGTGGCTAAATCCGGCAATCTATCTACAAGGGGTGCCCTTGATCACATCACCTCCGGATCTGTACCTCTTTACAGATGCCAGTGCTGTGGGTTGGGGAGCTCATTTAGAGCCGCAGGGCTGAACAGCCCAGGGCATCTGGACAGCGGAAGAACGTTGTTTTCACATAAACAACTTAGAATTGAGGGCAGTCCTGCTAGCTCTCAAACAGTTCTCTGCCTCCGTTGCGAACACAACTGTTTTGTTGTCGACGGACAACACTACTGTTGTGTCCTACATTCGCAGGCAAGGAGGAACGCACTCCCATCTACTCTTTCTGGAGACATAGAAGTTACTCCTTTGGTGCCAGGAGACGTCGTTAGTAATAGTAGTAAAACACGTCCCCGGCCATCTAAATGTCTTAGCAGACAGTCTGTCTCGCCAAAACAAAATTCTTCCGGCGGAAAGGACACTGAATCAGAGTGTAGTAAACTCTGTATTCATGCGGATCGGGACACCCCTGGTGGATCTTTTCGCCACCAGAGTCAATCATCGGCTGCCACTCTATGTGTCACCGATGTATGATCCTGCAGCTTGGGCAGTGGACGCACTGACCCTCGATTGGAACCGTCTATTCGGGTATGTGTTCCCCCCGTTCAATCTGGTCCCGATCATTCTACAAAAGGTTCTTCGTTCTCAACAGTGCAGAATCCTGTTGATAGCGCCATTTTGGCCCCAGAGGTCGTGGTTCAACGACCTCCTGGCCTGCCTATCGGCACACCCAATACGTCTTCCTCTACAAGACGACGTTCTGTTTCAGCAAAATGGTCGGCATCTTCACCCAAACCTGGCAATGCTACATCTTCACGCTTGGACGTTATCAAGCGTTCGATCCGAGAGAGAAACTTTTCTCGAAAAGACGCCTCTCGCATCGCACAGTCTAGAAGGAGGTCTACTAGAATTGTCTATGATTCCAAGTGGACGGTCTTCTCAGATTGGTGTCGTGCTAGGTCGATCAATCCTGAGTGTCCCTCTATAACCAGGACTGCCGACTTCCTACTTTTTCTTTTTGAGGAAAAAGATCTAGCAGTTAGCACAATTAAGGGTTATCGTTCTATGCTATCGAATACGCTTAAGTTCAAAGGGGGAGAGCGAATTGGTTCTAATCCATTTCTCTCGGAACTTATGCGATCATTCGAGCTAGATAAACCTATTTTTAGGAGTTTAACTCCAAAATGGGATTTATCGTGCGTTCTTTGGTCTCTTACAAAGGCGCCTTACGAACCTCTATCTTCTGCGTCGTTAAAGTTCTTGACATACAAAACTGTTTTTCTTCTTGCCTTTGCAACCGCTCGTCGTAGAAGTGAACTACACGCTCTTTCTGTAGAAACGGGGTTTATCAGGTTCAATGAATCTGATGGCTCATTAACTCTACTGTGTCAACCTGGTTTTCTAGCAAAGAACCAGTTACCGTCGGTTCTTCCGAAACCAATCACGGTTCCCAGTCTTTCTGGAAACTGGTCCATCGGATTCCGACAGACTTCTTTGTCCCGTCAGAGCTCTTACGTTTTATCTTAAGAGAGTTGAGGGGAAAAGGGGCCGTAGGAAGAGGTTGTTTCTCCCTCTTATAGGTTGTAAGGATATCTCAGCGGCGTCTATTTCCCGCTGGATAGCCTGTACAATTAAATTAGCTTACAAAGATCTATCAGTTCGAGATCTCTCGTTTCTACGGATACATCCGCATGAGATTAGAGCTCTTTCGGCAAGTTGGGCGTTTTCCAACAATGTACCTTTGGAAGATATACTTCGTGCCGCGGTATGGAAGTCGCAGTCGACGTTTTCAACCTTTTATCTGCGCTCCATGTCTGCACAAACAGAAAACCTTTTCTCTCTGGGACCACTAGTGGCTTCTCAGCTAGTTATATGCTAATTTTGTTAAACACAACAATAAAGTACATAAGATTGAAATTCTGTTCAATCCTTTCTCCTACTTTTACAGGCGGTTGTGTTCAATAGTACTTCGTAATTAAATAAATAAAAATGCAGGGTACTACATTACCTGTAAGGACTGGAAGTGTTGGCCGATCCTCCCGACCTATGCTGAAAAGTCATCAGGTATTAAATGACTGGTAATGTATTTTTGACATAAAAATGAAGTTTTTTAAAGTAAAACATATTTTTATTAGAAAATACTTACCAGTCATTTCAGATTCCCACCTCCCATCCCCGCGTCGTCAACCAACACTTACTGTAAACTAAAAGTGAAAAGTTGGCCACGTGCAGCGGTGCTTACCGCCAACCGTGTATATCACACAGGGCGTGAGGAATACGCTAAGCGCGTTCTTTTTTCTGGATGAATTAGGGTATGGAGATTATATATCAGGTATTAAATGACTGGTAAGTATTTTCTAATAAAAATATGTTTTACTTTAAAAAACTTCATTTTCAACAATATTACAATTGGATCATTCATTTATTAAGTTGATAAGAAAAGCTCAAAAATCAACAATCTGTCTTTATTAAGAGATTCAAGTACATGTACTGTATATACAAAATTCAAAGATATATATATATATATACAATGTTCATGTACATGTATTGTAATTTAACAATATTTCTCTCTTACTAAAATATGTGAGATAATCATATGTACGATATGGCCGCACCTTAAACGTATATCCGATGTCCGCCATGTTTTATTACGAAACTTGACCTTATCGTAAACAAACACAATCTTCCACTGTTTTTCGAATAATTTGCTGAAATGAAATGAATTTTAGCAAGTTGGGTCATAAACTAATCGCAATTCGTCAATAAACGTGTACATGTACATAATCGAAAAAAAACTACTTTTTAATAAAAGTAAAACATTTTTACAGGTAAATATTGCGGTGGAATCGCGGTGATTTCAAAATAAATAAGAAGCTCGAATCGACGAAATGTCAATCGCGGTGATCAAATTAGCCCATAGGCGGTATTGCGGTGATCATATAGGTTGAATTGCGGTGATTATCAGCGATGAAAAATATTTGTCCATCGTGGGATCGCGGAAAACGCGTTTTCCGCGTGAGCTGTACTGTATACCATCACTCAGTGGATCGATTTAGGGACACTTTGGCCCTCTTGTTTACTTGAGCACCTTGAACTTTTGTCAGAAAGTTTGTCTTGATGATATTTAGGCCAAATTCGAATATGGGTCATGTTATGTCAAAAACTAGGTCAATAGGCTAAATTGAAGGAAAATCTTGTTAACACTCTGGAAGCCGTGTTTTTAATTTTAGCATGTTGAAACTTTTGCTGAATGTTTGTCTTGATGATATCTAGAGAGCACATTTTTTCTCAAATTTTCCTTGAGTGACCCTCTACTAAGATTGTTGAAATTATTTTGATGATATGGTCCATTAAAAACGTGGCTTTTCTTATTAAGTCTTAATAGCACATTCTCAGGTGAGCGAGGCCCTCTTTTTTATTTCAGCAGTTTGAGAATGTCATGTGTTTTGCATTAGAAATCTTATTGTATAACTCGGGTGAAACATCTAGGGCTACCATGGCCCTTTTGTTTGCAAAAACAGCCATAAGTACATGTATTTGATAACTTGACCGAGATCAGAGTACTAAATAGAAATATATGTCTTATGCTGAGATCAAGTGTGTGATGAAACAACTTGTTGGAATGAAGCAGGATAAGGGTAAAATTTTGGTGAAAGATTGCTCAAATACATTTTGTATGCTCCATTTCAGAATATGCAAAACTCACCAGAGCTTCAGAATGTGTTAACCAAGCTTAACACACCAACTCAGGTAATGTATAAATTTAAGTTCACCTGAGCACCATGTTCTCATGGTGAGTTGCTAGGTTTGTAAATTAAAAAGCTTGATTAATTTGGCCTTTGGTGACCCTCAGCAATCATGGCAAGTTTCAGTAAAATTGCCTCAATATAAACACCATAGTTGTGTCCCCTTGACTGACATTGTTTATGTACTGCATCTCACCGTTTATATAACAATCATCTTGTGAATATTCCAGAAGCCACCTTTTTAGCTCACCTAAGCACTTCTAAGCACGAAGTGCAAGGTAAGCTTTTGTGATCACCGGCGTCGGTACGTCCGTCTGTTAATAATTTCCTACAAATGACTTCTACTAAACCAATGGACTGATTTCAAAATAACTTCATAGGAATGTGTCTTAGGTGGTCTTCTTTTAAAGTTGTTCAAAGAATTTGAATACTTCCAAAACTTGAAAAAAGCTTCTTGTCCAAAAATACTGGCCCGATTTGAAAATCAATTAGCGCAAATGTTCCTTGGGGAAACTTCCACCAAGATTGTTCAAATTATTCCGATCCATTGAAAAACATGGCCGCCATGGGGGCGGAGCTTGTTTTCCTTATATGTGCATTGTAAAAACTTTAAAAATCTTCTTGTACTAATTTACAGGCCCGATTTGAAAATAATTTGTCACAAATGGTCCTTGTGTGACCCTCTGCCAAGGTTGTTTAATTTATTCTGATCCGTTGAAAAATAAGGCATCCAGGGGGGTTGCTTGTTGTCCTTATATGTATAGAATAAAAACTTTGAAAACTATTGAAGTTCTATTAAATCAGGTGAGCGATATAGGGCCATCATGGCCCTCTTGTTTATCTTCGGTTTCAGTTTTCAGTTTCTTATAAAGAATTATGTAGGCCTCTGGGCCATACAAAAGATACAAAACATATAATACAAAGTATGTGAAGTGTAGGTATCATTACATAGTCAAGTATATACAATTATACATACACAGCAGGCCTCCGGAAGACTGGAAATTTGCCAGTCTGGACCGTTTTTTAACTCGTCGGACTGATTTCAATATTAAATCTTGTAAAAACATCGGTCAATATATTTTCAATAATTTTTCTTATACAACGTCTTCTGACAACCTTTGAGAGAGTAACTTACTGTGACGTACATAAACAAGATAATCATCCAAACTTTGACAATCGTGTTTGCAGCTTGCTAATTACGAGTTGATCAGTGTAACCAATTGTCAATCAGTCCAACACCGGACTGAACGGCTAATTGACATGTAGTCCAGGTTTCTGTACTCGTAATGTGATTTTATATTTTGACTTTTCGCATCCTAGGGAATGTAAAGAAAGGTAGTTTAACTTGATTACGCTAATTAGATTAAAAGTTTGCCTAATCCGTCGACAGTCTTTCTTTCAAATACCGTTAATGAATTAATTTAGGATGGACATTTCTTTATCTTTTAAAAATATTTGATGACAAGAAATACCGATTATCTATCACTTTGGTAACTATAAAGTTGGGACCTTTCTTTATCTGTTAAAAATATTTGTTGATGATTAATACCGATTATCACTTCGGAAACTATAGATTGAAGTTATTTTTTTATTCTGTATGCATAACTACTTGGAAAATATGCAGCCTCGTTCCTAATGGATTCCTCCCCAAATATTGAATTTGATTGGTCAGAGTTGAAATAATAAATACGTCATCAATCTATACTGAAGAGGTACTTTCCGACATTCCAAAATGGCAGATGTCAATTAATATTTTGCCTAGATTTTTCGAAATTTCAGAATTTGAGGGCATTAAAGGGCTGGTTTGATAAATATTAGTTAGATGACTTTATGCTGCTCTGCCATATCATGTTAGTGACATTTCCCGCGATTAACAGCTGAATTGTTCGCGAGAAATTAGCGAACCACTCATCCCCCTATTCGGTCTTGAATTGTTGTTGACATTGACAGTAAAGCTTTACCGGTTGTCGTCATTATTAAAATCAAATAAATAAACACTAAATTTTGTTTAAATATGGGTATATCTGAAACGACCCTTTGCTTTGTCATTGTTATTAAAATCAAATAAATAAACACTAAATTTTGTTTAAATATGGGTATATCTGAAACGACCCTTTGCTTTGTCATTGTTATTAAAATCAAATAAATAAACATTCATTTTTCGTTTAAACGTCCCAGTTATAACACACATATCCGACTTCACCCTAAAACAATGTTTGCACTGCAAGTTTGAGAACATGTTAAATTGAAATAAAATTTATTTTATTTAATAAAAGTAAATTAATAAATAAGCATTCCTGTTAACAACAAATACTAAACTCCCAGAATTCTGACAAAAATTTCTCAAATTTTGGCCAGGAATTTCAAAATGGAATTTGCCCTTAATGAAAGCACTGATAAGGAAAACATTAATTTAAAAACAGCAGCCCTAAACCTGTTTATATTTTGCTTTGATGATGACCGAGGTAGCCAAATAGATGTATCATAACACTATATTGAAAGATTTACGCGTATTTCTGAATTCAATTGAGCATGGTAATTCCAAAACAACAAAGACATTTTTTTAAGTAAAAGGTTTATTTTTATGTAGACAAAAAAATGTTTATCGTAAGAACATATCAGTAAATAAGATCATTTTTATTGTCCCCAGAGTGAAAGCATATAGTTGTCACTTTGACTGTCCGTCACGTCCGTCCGTCTGTCCATCCGTCACACTTTGTCAGTCACACTTTATTTGCATTGAGCACAAATCTAAAAGTACTGAATATATTTCAATGAAACCTGAAATATACATACATATTAATAAGAGAGAGTGCATAATATAAGAACCATAACTTTATAGTGAATAATTTAAAATTATCTCCCTTGTTAGACTTTATATTTCCATGTCAGGACCATAACTCGTAAAGTACTAAAGATATTTCGATGAAACTTGAAATGTATACAGATATTAAAGAAAGGAAGTGCATTACACAAGCACCATAACTCTATAATAAAAATTAACGCCCTTGTTTCTATGTAGTATTTAGTCTAATGTACATTGCCAAACTTCTTACTGTCTTTAGCTCTACTGGCCAAAGGCCAGAAGAGCTTATGCCGTGGTGTGGTGTCCGTCTGTGCGTCCGTCCGTAAACAATTGCTTGTGAACGCGATACAGTCTTTAGTTTTGATTGTATCTCAATCAAACTTATACAGTAGTTAGATATCCATGATAGCTCGGTTCCTTTCCCAAACCAGCCAGATCCGCCCATGCAAGACTGGAGTATGGCCCTTGGAATTGTCAAAATTGCTATAATAGAGCTTGTGAACACAATAGAGGCTCCATTTACTATCTGATCTTCACCAAACTTACACAGTAGTTAGGTATCCATGAGAGCTTGGTTCCTTTTGTAAACCAGCCAGATGTGCTCTTGCATGACTGAATTATGGCCCTTGAAATTGTCAAAATTGCTATAATACAGCTTGTGAACGCGATAAAGTCTTCAGTTTTGATTGTATCTCAATCAAACTTATACAGTAGTTAGATATCCATGAGAGCTCGGTTCCATTCGCGAACCAGCCAGATCCGCCTATGCAAGACTGGATTATGGCCCTTGAAATTATCAAAATTGCTATAATTGAGCTTGTGAACACAATAGAGGCTCCATTTACTTACTAATCTTCACCAAACTCAGATAGTAGTTAAATATGATGAGAGCTCGGTTCCTTTCGAAAAAAAGCCAGATCCGCCTATGCAAGACTGGATTATGGCCCTTGGAATTGTCAAAATTGCTATAATAGAGCTTGTGAACACCATAGAGCCTCCATTTACTATCTGATCTTCACCAAACTTACACAGTAGTTAGTTATCCATGAGAGCTTGGTTCCTTTCGAAAACCAGCCAGATGTGCTCTTGCATGACTGAATTATGGCCCTTGAAATTGTCAAAATTGCTATAATACAGCTTGTGAACACAATAGAGCCTCCATTTACTATCTGATCTTCACCAAACTTAGATAGTAGTTAAATATTGATGAGAGCTCGGTTCCTTTCGCAAACCAGCCAGATCCGCCAATGCAAGACTGGATTATGGCCCTTGAAATTGTCAAAATTGCTATAATTCAGCTTTTGAACACAAAAGAGCCTCAATTTCCTATCCGATCTTCACCATACATAATACATGCTCTGGATTGAAAATGACCAAAGAACCATACCAGTAGATCATAGGCCCTCATGGGCCTCTTGTTAGATCACCTGAGCCAAAGGCTCAAGGTGATCTATTCTGATAAATTTCTGTCCGTCATCGTCGTCCGCAGTTAACTTTAAACAACATATCCTCCTAAACCACCAGCCCTTTTTCAATCTGACTTCACAGGAATGTTCATTTGGTGGTCCTCTTTCAAAATTGTTTAAAGATTTCAATTCTATGGAGAACTTTGGTTGTCGTGGATTGAGAAGGGGTGGGGGTGAATCTTTAAGATAAGTTTTCTCTGAATCTGCTTGTTTGATTCAATTTTAATTGGGTAAAATTGCCTTTGGGTGACCCTCTTCAAAAATTGTTCAAGCCATACTGATTGGTTGGAAAAAAATGGCAGTCAGGAGGCTTCAGAAAATGTTAATAATGATCGACAACATTCAAAAATTCCATTCTTATGAAAATGCTTGTCTGATTTTAAGATACATGTAGTTTCATAGAAATTGTTCAAAGACATACATTCTGTGTAGAATTTTGCTTGCTGCAGCATCAGAAATGGAGAAAAATGCCCAAACTTTAACATTCTTCTCAAAATCCAATTCTCAAAATCAACCAAAATACATCAAAATTTATGTTTTTTACATTTTTTTCCCTACTGAGAATTAGAAATCGGTAAACAGCGTAAACATCGGGGTCCACTCTCTTACACTATCGGCTATAATTACAATCGAGAATGATCGGGGTTGTCGGGTCGTGAACGTCATTGACCCAATTTCTCATTTCATCCAATTAAATCGCAATTATTAAGTCATATGATTTTTTCCTGCCGGTTATGCTAATTATTTGTGGTAAACAAAGCCGTGATTGGGCATTTATTATTCTCGGGGAATCATTTATAGATTTCATCCCAAACATTTTCTTTGATATTACGAATACTATGTCGAGCATGAACATATTTCATATTTGATAAACGGCAAGATAAGATATAGAAGTCGTCTTATTGTATTGTCTTTAATATTTGGATCAAATTTATTTTATTAACTTCTGCATGGCGAAAATTTTCCTCTGTCTTTCTGGACCGGTCTGCATCAGTTTGCAAACATCACAAACCGAAAGTAGAAATATGGATCAAAATACATTTACTGGAATATTTCAATTTCATTGGTAGCATTCATGGATTAACACATATCCCCAGGGAACAATTGTCACTAATGGTTGGACCGCCGGTATATATATCACGTTAATTGACTATTAGTGACACGATTCGGTTGGCTGAAATCACTCGATCTGACAGGTGGGTAACTCCGCCTACTGTTATTGATTTTTAGCTCACCTATGCACGAAGTGCAAGGTGAGCTATTGTGATCACATTTTGTCCGGCGTCCGTCCGTCGTGCGTTGTGCGTCGTGCGTCGTCAACATTTCAGCTTGTTAACACTCTACATGCTACATTTTGCATCCAATCTTCATGAAAGTTTATCAGAACATTCATCTCCATAAATTCTTGGACAAGTTCGAAACTTGGCCATATGAGGTCAAAAACGAGATCACTAGTTCAAATTGAAGCGAAATCTTGTTAACACTCTGGAGGCCACATTTTCAACTTGAGCATGTTGAAACTTTATCAGAATGTTTGTCTTGATGATATGTAGGTCAAGTTCGAACATGGGTCATGTCGGGTCAAAAAGTAGGTCACTAGGTCAAATTGAAGGAAAATCTTGTTAACACTCCAGAGGCCGCAATTTTTGCTTCAGCAGTTTAAAATTTTGTCAGAATGTTTGTGTTTAAAATATCTAGGTAAAGTTCGAATATGAGTCATGCTGGGTCAAAAACTAGGTCACAAGGCCAAATTGAAGGGAAATCTTGTTAACACTGTAGAAGCTGCATTTTTTGCTTCAGCAGCTTGAAATTTAGTCAGAATGTTGAGCTGAATGATATCTAGGCCAAGTTTGAATATGGGTCATGACGGGTCAAAAACTAGGTCACTAGGCCAAATTGAAGGGAAATATTGTTTACACCGTAGAAGCTGTATTTTTTGCTTCAGCAGCTTGAAATTTAGTCAGAATGTTGAGCTGAATAATATCTAGGTCAAGTTCGAATACGGGTTATGCCGGGTCAAAAACTAGGCCAAATTGAAGGGTAATCTTGTTAACACTCTAGAGACCACATTTTCAACTTGAGCATATTGAAACTTTATCATAATGTTTGTCTTGATGATATGTAGGTCAAGTTTAAATATGGGTCATTTTGGGTCAGAAACTAGGTCACTAGGCCAAATTGAGGGAAAATCTTGTTAACTCTGTAGAAGCCGCATGTTTTGCTACAGCAGCTTGAAATTCGGTCAGAATGTTTAGCTGAATGATATCTAGGCCAAGTACGAATACGGGTCATGCTGGGTCAAAAACTAGGTCACTAGGGCAAACGGAAGGAAAATCTTGTTAACACTTTGGATGCCGCATTTTTTGCTTAAGCATCTTGAAATTTGGTCAGAATGTTTGTCTAAATGATATCTAGTTCAAGTTCGAATATGGGTCATATGGGGGTCAGAAACAAGGTCAATAAAGGAAAATATTGTTCAAACTCCGGAGGCCGCATTTTTACTTTGAGCAAGTTGAAAATTTGTCAGAATGTTGTTTTGATGATATCTAGTCCATGTTGGAATATTGGTCAGATCAGGAAAAATAATTTATAGATCACTAGGCCAAATGAAGGAAAATCTTGTTAACACTGGAGGTTGCATTCAGAATAATTGTCTTGATGTGTTTTGCAATGCAGTACATTGTATAATTAAGGTGAGCGATCCAGGGCCATCATGGCCCTCTTGTTTTATGGTCACAGCGAGCGGTTTTCGCATGTAACACACAGTAAATGTTTATACAAGACATGTGTGTAAGTAATTAAGCCAGGCTACCAGACACAGGAATAAACAGTAACCCGCCGGGCTTTCATTTGAAAATGACAGTAGCCCAAGCAATTATTGTGGTAGCCCGCGGGCTCCACGCAATGGATTTGTTGGACTTAGTCTGTACACTGACATTGTGTCCTTTAAACTTTTGAAAACCAGTCTTATCATCTAGACGCTTTCATATATTGCAACAACTACAAAATAAAGCGTTTATTATATTGAGATTTAAGAACAATCGAAAACCAGTCTCACAAGCTATTTATAGAATCTTTTGGAATTTCCAGAAGCCTTCTACTGTGTCATTGATAACATTTCAGCTTCCTGTTTTTAGGTCGCTTTTCATTTCAGTTGGGTTGGTGACTAATTGTAAAAAGAGTCTATTAAGATTTAGTCCGAAAATGGAATTTTGCAGTGTTACTGAATACAGGACCAGGCACGAAATTAGCACTTTTCACTGACATGATTGTAAACCTCGTAGGTCTTTTCAGAAATTACGAAAGTAGTTTATAGGCAGTTTTATTTCGGCGAGGTGTTTTGAGTATCATGAGAGTACTTTGCATGGCAGATAGAACGCATAATGATATTTATTATCTGTCCAAACATGAAGACAAATAATATTTACATATTTTAACTCTATGTAGATATTATCTTAATAAATCTCAAATCTTTGTATCAATCCGGTACCAAAGTAGCACTGACATGATTATTATTAATCAAGTCTGTGCATCACTGATGGAACTATATATTTGGCGGTTTAACAGATATAGGTTAGTTGGTTTGAAGATTTGCATAACAAGTCAACGGGCTGTTCAAAACTGACTATGTAATTTTTGTCAAACTAATTTATCTCAAATTCTCAAAATCAACTAAAATATTTTTTTTCAATATATCAAGGGCAATAACTCTAAGAGAAATATTTGAACAATCTTGGTAGAGGGTACCCCAAGGAATATTTGTGCAAAATAATTTTCAAATCGGGCTAGTAGTTTTGGACAAGAAGATTTTTTAAGATTTTGCAATTTTCGCCTTTTCTGATGCCGCAGCAACCAAAGTTCTACTTGGAATTAAATTCTTTGAACAACTTTGAAAGAGGACCACCTAAGGACCATTCCTGTGAAGTTATTTTGAAATCTGTCCATTGGTTTAGTAGAAGAAGTCATTTGTAGGAAATTGTTAACAGACGGACAGACGACGACGCCGCCGGACGGTGAGTGATCACAAAAGCTCACCTTGCACTTCGTGCTTAGGTGAGCTAAATACCTTAAAAAAGGGTTTTCAAATGTTTGACACCAAAACCTGTTTGATATGTCGAAGAATTATATTTGATAAATGAATGATCACAATTAGAAAGGAATGTAATAACAAATTATGAATTTATCTCAAATTCTCAAAATCAAACAAAAATCATGTTTTTTACCCCAAAAAGTCACACTCAGCATCTTCAACATACAATGTGAAAAAGGGTATTATATGTAATTATGTTCCAAATATGTAAGCCCTAGTAGAAGTACTTATTGAGAAAAAGTAAACAAGAGGCCCAAAGAGGGCCAGTATCGCTCCATGGCTGTTGCAGGTCGTGATCACAAGATAATGTTAATAATTCCACATATACATTGCACTACATTCTACATCGAGTTTTCAGTGCAAGATATTACTAAATTCACATGTATTGCACTACATCGAGTTTTTAGTGCAATGTATTACTAATTTCACGTGTACTGCACTACATCGAGTTTTTATTGCAAGTTATATAGTGCAATATCGTAACATAATGAAGCAGCTGCATACATTGAATGCATGAAACATTCATACTTACAGTAAATATATGCAAACTCTGGAGAGTTCATCCAGAACTCCGATAATGACATCCAAAGGGAAACGCACAATTACAAAAACATGCGCAACGAGTGCATTATGTCATGCCCGCAATTTTGAGCATAACAGAGTTCGGTTCCGTCGCGAATGCATTCTCTGATATCACATGTGCATTGAAGACTTCAATTTGGAGTCGCGTCCTATTTATAGATCAGCCGGTGAAAGTCACTGACATGAACGTGCACGGCTCATGAACATGTGTTAGCGATGGAAAAATTTGAACGAGTCTTATAGATGCTCTAGCACAGACAAAAAAAGCGATTGAACGGATTGTTGCATTTACCATTCCGCATGCATTTACACATAGGTAAACATGGCTGGCTGAATTTTCTACACCCGCATGATGAAAATGAACAGTTCTTACATCTGCAAGTGACTAGTTGCTCGTAATTATCCGGGAATGCTTTATACATGCCCAAGTCCGTTAGTCACTTTCCATCCACCATCCACGTAGTCTGGAATCTTCGGATTTGTTTCCAATGCAGTGGCCCAGATCACTGACTGCAGCCACGCACGGCGTATATGCTGTTCAACACTGGCACTGGTCGGTAGAATCTGTTCCAGATTCTTCACTTGGAGCAACTCTTTTTTTCTGATATTCCTGTCTTCATCCAAACTTCGGCGGGTAATCTTGGAAGATGGTGGACTAGCAGAACAAGAACACCCATATCCTGGGAGTCAACTATGACGCGTCCGTAATCTTCACGCTTGCTGTGACTTGCGTGGAGTACCATGCCACCATCAGCTTCGTCTAGATGACTCGTGAGCTCTGGTATATCTCGTGCTTTTGATGAAGTTGCTACCTCGGGTTCATGTCCAGCTCCAGCTACTATTATCTCCAGTCATGAATGGTCACTACGCATTCTCTTCATGAGTTCTGCCCCAAGGAATACGGCGAGGTTTGCTTTGTTTTCTTTCATGGAGATGAAAGATAACCAACTGTCTGGCAGAGGTACCTCGCAGTTGTCTATAAGCCTCCGTATATGTGGCGCTTTAGAGCGTTTTTTCCAGGTTGATGATTTAATGCTCAGGTCTCTGTATGTATCAAATACAACATCCAGACGCTTGGCACCAGCATCTCTCGCTCGAGATAAAACCACCTTGCTGAAAACGTCTGCCAAGTCACCGTAAGTTCGGGCCTGTTTCGGTTTTCCGATGGCCTGAATCAGGACATGACCGTCGACTATCAGAACTGTGGGAACTTACGTTGCTGGCAGGTTTTTCAATGTCTCACCGAGCTTTTCTAGGACGTGCAGAAGCGCAGCTTTGTTGTCCGGTACTCGTATATTGCCAGATGTATCTGTGAGGGACAATGGGACATCTGCAAGTTCGAAATCGGAGATGACGTTGAAATCAACTTCTCTGCCGGAGATCATCGCTACCAGTAGG
Organism: Serripes groenlandicus; assembly: GCA_031761405.1. NCBI lineage: Eukaryota > Metazoa > Mollusca > Bivalvia > Cardiida > Cardiidae > Serripes > Serripes groenlandicus. The sequence goes on from JASEVX010000004.1 coordinate 34,042,723, forward strand.
CGTTGAAATATTTTCCTTTGTTTCTCAACCATTTTCTGCTTGCTGGCGGTAGTCGATGCAGTGCAAGACTCGTACATGTAAGGAATGTTCTTGATCTTGGTCTTCTGGATTGGTTCATGAAATCCCACTTCATTCGACAAGATCCTCGTCAACAAAAAGTGATTGACCAGTTTCAGCCCTTCATCTGTGGCAGTGAGAAGGAACGTTGTGACTTCGGGCGTTGTGACGTCGTTGTTCCCAAGCAGATGATGTTGTCATTGGTCTTCACAAACACTTTGAGTTCTTTGAACTTGCGCTCCAGAATGACAACGTTGTCGTTATTTTTGGATCCTACTAGGCGACAAATCTAGGTGTTGATGCCGATCAGAGGCGTTCGTTTTGACATCGAACATTTGGAATGTCTCACTAGTCAGACGGCTGCGTTCATTGACGGTGAGGCACCATCTATCCCTTGCTGATTCTGTCGTCGTAATCCCCTTGATTCCAGATCCGGACACTTTACATTGTCGATTGACGCGTTCTGATTCCAGGTATGTTTGAGTTTGATGAAAACGCCTCGTCGCTGTTCTTCACACAGAAATCACCGGCGAGGAATTCTCTATGTACAAGAGGATGTGTTCTGGATAGTTGACGCATGTCAGTCAAGTAAATTATTTCCCAGCGGACATAATTGTGATGGTTGTAGCGGGCATACCAGGGCAGCATACTGGTGAAAATCTCAAGGTGTAGATTGAAATCACCCATTCTTTCCGCATAGATGAATTGAAGCAGCAATTGTCCATATATTGTTTCAGGTATTGTTGAATCGGCGGTAGTTGATCTGCATATTGAGCTAACAGCAGGTTGATACAGCTACATTTCATCAGTTCTGTTAGTTGACGGAAACTGTCTTTCCTTGCGACGTCCTTGAAATCTTCTAAGGCTTTTTTCGTAGCTATGGAGATATCCATTGGAATCGTTCTACCTTGCGTGTCCAGCCATGTACAAAATTCACTCCAGTATGTACGAAAGAGCGACTCGAAAAGCAACTTATGCGCACGTACTGCCCTGTCATGTGTGTAACCGCCTCCTTTCAATATGGTCTCTGCAGTTCCTTCCGCGTACACACCGGTTGCAGCAAGAATATCTTTCAGTCCACTTCCGTTGATATGATGACCGATCACTTTCAGGAAGTTTAGAATAATATGGAACGAGCCCAGCTTGACAACAACACACGAATCGAGTCCTGTCAACCAAACAAGTTCCTGGTTATTGGTCCAAGCTAAGCACTAATAGCTGCCTCGGATTCAATTTGCTGGTGATGCGAATACCACGCTGCATTACGGTCCAGAGTGTGTCGCTCTCATGGGCTGGGCTATTGAGGATTGGCATGAATCCGACATTAGTAACTCATGATTCAGAGGAAAGGTCTTCCTTTACGAGCCGAAAAAATCCAGAAAATGCTGGAATGATTTCCTGTGAATCTGACAGGCGACAAAGAAGCCACGCTAAGACATCAATCCTGGATGTTTCTGCATTCAGCTTGGAGCATTCAAAGTCCGAAATAGTCATATCAGCTGTCGGTGGTACCGGTCGTTCATTGGGAATAGGTGCCTCCTCCAAAGTCTGTATCTCTGGAGGTACAGTCAGTGATTTCTTTTTCCCAAGCGTGATATCTGGGGTTTCAGTTACAGTGTCTTCGGACAGCTTCTGAAAGAAGCTCATTTGGGATCCATGGAAACTATTCTTTCCATCGATGGTGTCCGGATTGATGTCTACATTGTCGTTTCCCATTACAAGAAACTTACCCTTTTGCAGATTAGAAGGCGTCACTGTGCCACTTTCGTCCATTTGATTGTTGACCATGTAATCAGCGATGACAGTGTCAGTGTCAGCTTTTCGTACCTGGTCGTAACTTGCACAGTGATTCGCATTGTGCAGAAGTTGTACCAATTCTGCCTTCCTAGTTAGCTGATGAACCGTTGATGCCAGACCCAAGTGAATCGGGGGAATAATATTTCCTCTCGATCTCACATATATGATGTCTTGACATATACTCAACACGATTCGTCTCTCCTTTGCCTTTTTGTCACCTGACGTTTCTGTATATGTTGGACCGTACGTCAGTTTTCCAATGACCTTCTCCAGGTCTTCCGGGACTAGGCGTTCAACTTCCTTTTCATTCACTGAGCTGCAACCGCGATATTTCGGTAACTGATCAATTTGTTTTCCAACTTCAAATAAGTGTTCCGAAACCGCATCTCTACTTGCTTCTTGTTTCAGCGCACGACTGTCCGATTGTAGTTTATTCACGAGAGTTATCATATCCTCGATTGTTACGTCGCAGGATTGTCCGTGACCTTTCTGGGCTAGTATGTGAATTCTGCGTTCAAAGTATCGCTCCAACTTTCTTTGCATCGTTCGCCTTTTAATTGGACTATTGTCCGCCGACAATCTATTGTTGTAATCATGGGTGAGTTCACCGACGGTGAAAATTTTCCCATCGTCCAGGAGCGGTGCTGTGATTTCTTGAAAAAAAAAATCCCTACTTGTCCAGGTTCATCACACGAGGGAGCTGCACTCTCATTCAACTTGGTATCGTCCAAGATTTCAGCCAAACAGCTTGGGTGATATCTGGCCATTTTGATGCCATCGGGATGATGGATTTTATCTGATAGCACACGCTCATGCACCGTGCATCGGATTCTCTGGAGGCGCGCTTCATCCCTCAGTGCAGACATTTTAGATTTACCCTTATGTCTCTGCTTGGAACAAACGAAGCAAGTATTCCAGTCAAGACTATTTCTTGGAGAAGTTCTCTCCGACTTGACGTTCGAATTGTCCTTTGAACTTGAACTGGTTCTCAGCGCGATGTTCCTCTTGCTTGTGTAGGACTTGTAACAATTGGCGTGGTAAACAATTACGTCTGGTATTTCGTCTACTGAACCGTACTTTGTCATTAAACATCTTTCCTGGATTCCAAAGCCGAGATAAAGGTCTTGAATCCTAATTTGCCGGCAGGTATTATATTCCCAGATTTCTTGTCTTCACATACTACGCACACTCTCGTTCCATCGCTTGGTCCCTTAGTTAATTTTCGGGTAATCTTTGTCTGCGTCGTTGACAACCGATCCATCTGCAGAAAAAAAAAAGTATCGAGCCGATAGCTTTTTAGATCACCTAGAGCCAAAGGCTCAAGGTGAGCTATTCTGATCACTCTGTGTCCGTCGTCCGTCGTTTTTTAGCTTTAAACATCATCTCCTCTTGAACCGCAAGAACAATTTCCACCAAACATCACAGGAATGTTCCTTTGGTGGTCCTCTTTCAAAATTGTTCAAAGATTTAAATTCCATTGAGAACTTTGGTTGCTGCGGCATCAGAAAGGGGACAAAATGTCCAAACTTTAAAAATCTTCTCCTCCGAATCTGACTGTCAATTAATATAATATAATTTTGTAGAAATGTTCCTTGGGTGACCCTCTATAAAAATTTCAAGCCATATTGATTGGTCGAAAAACATGGCAGTCAGGCGGCATCAAAAAAGGGGCAAAATGACAATACTTTAATAAAGCATCCTTATAAAAGTGCTTGTCTGATTTAAAGATAGTTTTGTAGAAATGTTCTTTCATTGATCATCTACATACTTTGTCAAGCCATATTGATTTGTTGAAAGGCATAGCAACCAAGCAGAAAAGGAGTAAAATTAACTTTTTGCTTCAAATGACATATGACATATGGTTATTAGATTGATGGTCTAAGGGAGGTAACACTTGGCAGAGTATTATGCAAGGGTTGTCTTCAACAGGAAGTGGAAAGTTAAAATCGCAACATTTCTGGTCTCAACAGCAAGGTGGAAATAAACATTTGTTATTGAAAGTGAACAAGCAATTATGACATGATTTGTCATGGACATGAATGTTCTTTTGTTCTCTTTCAAAATTGTGCAAAGACTTGCATTCTATGTAAAACTTTGGTTGCTGCAGCATCAGAACATGAGTAAAACGAACAAACTTAAAAATTTAACTTTAAAACTTTTCCTCCATAATCTGCTTGTCAGACTCCAAGATAATTCAGTAGAAAGAATCCTTAAGTGACCCTCTAAAAAAACTGTTCAAGCCATATTGGTTTATATTAAAAACAGATCAAGAAAGGTGCAAAATGACAAAAACTTAATAATTCAATTCTAATTGAAGTTCTTGTTAGATTTCAAGAAATAAATGACCTTTACTTATAAGCTGTTTCTTGAGAAGTGTTCACTCCTTGAAGTTCTAATTGCACTCCTTGATCTTTTTCCCAGATATTTCTACAAATTTACTATCAATAAGGTGATCGATTTAGGGTCATCTTGGCCCTCTTGTTTAAGTATTGAGGCGCCTCAGAATCAAACTCTGCAGCTACCCAAGGAGCAGAGAATCAGATGCGGCACACCAGGTGGTGGTCCTGCACAACACCCACAACCCCTATCCGTGTAATTTAAACATGTATTAATTTCGCGCGTTATATGATAATCTCCCCCATGCAATCTGATAAGTATGAGGCATCGCTTGTTCGCGCTTTAGGAACTACCGTGCTCGTGAAGTACTACGCGTGGGGAAGAAATAAGCATAGAATAAGTATCATTTTACTCACCATACACTTGTGACTGTGCAATGAACCAGAACTTGAATATATTCCGCAAGCTGACCTAATACTACATAATTGAGAAAATTTCAACTATAATATTGTATTATGCGATTCACATTAATCATTTCCGTCCGCAGCCGTTACAAGCTTCAAACTGATGACATAATATCTTGATGACGTCATCAAGTTATTGTCGTGGATTGTACGACCCGTGGACAAAATTATTGGTCGTCTATCCGGGTAATCCAGCGACTTCAGTTCAGCTTTGACGTCATTTATCAGCTATGACATCCATCATAACGTCATAATCATAGCATACCACCCAATGAAAGTTCTCACTGTACTACTTTGAAATACCCAATCCGCCTGAAAGTTTGCCCAGCGATTCGACAAAGGGCAATAAGTATACCTTGTTGGTTTGAGCGAGTTTGTATGTAAACTGCGTTTTTCCTGAAAAAAGACGTGAAGTCAGCCAAGCGAACATTCACTTATTTCCGGATTTTTCGTCACTATTCATCACAAGCGCATGTTCGCGATGAAAGTTTGTGGTCGTCCTAGTACCTGTTTCTTTCACATATCTGAATACCTATATAATAAAACTAATTGTATGAGAATCGGTCGATTGATAACAATTTTATCAGCATTTTCACTGTCTCAAGAACGTTCAGTTGTGAGCAACGTCTTCTTCGACGTCGTATCACGTTATGACGTCATTCACACCATGACGTGCATTTACGAATTTAGTACAACCAAGCTAGATCGACAGGTGAGATATAGAGCATTATAAAGATACCAAACACATGCATTTAGTATGAATGTCTCTTTTATCGGCGAATATGCCTGTCGACCTATAGCCTAATAGTTAACCTTGTTTCAATACTTAAAAAATAGCAGTTGTGTGCAGTTATTATAATATGTAAATATTCTTTCCGAATTTGAATATTTTTTATATGAAATAAATAAACCGTAAAAGGATAATATCAGACGAGCGTCAGGCACCCGCAGGCGGTGGTCTTGTTTGTTGTTTGTTTTTGCTCACAAATATTTCAAAGCAGTTTAACTTTTCTAGGGAGAAAACCCTCAATATGAAGGAACTAAATTGAACAGACCTATTCAATATCGGACATCATTGAAACAAAAACAAAACTAATGGATAGTGTTTTCTCTCCTTTCTATGATAATTTCTAAATTTCTTGTATTTTTGAACGTTTATCTCATTTTTTTTTTTTTCTTTTTTAATTTCTTGTATTTTTGAACTGCGTTTATCTTATTTTTAGCTCGACTTTTGAAAAAACGAGAGCTATTGTCATGACCCTGGCGTCGTCCGCGGCATGGTCGTCCGGTTAAGGTTTTTTGTTGGCGGCGTTGTGGTCGTCCGGTTAAGGTTTTTTGTTCAGCTCAGCTATTTTTATGCCCCCCCGGAATCTCCGATTCGGGGGGCATATAGTTTTTGGCCTGTCTGTCTGTCTGTCTGCACGTTGGTCTGTCTGTCTGTCTGTCTGTCTGCACATAAAAACCTTTAACCTTGACCACTACTTTTGAATTGTAAATGTAATTATTGAAAATAATATGAAAAAGGCAAAGCCTCATCACGAGCACAGCGTCTATAATGGGTCTAACCTGTAGGTATGTGACTACCATGATAAAGGAATCATTGAACCATAACAGATACGGCTACCATATTTCACATGTGTATTCCTTGTGACATGACCTTTCTGTCAGTACCAACATTTTTGACCTTGCGACTTTGACCTAGATGTTGCCATTCTCATTTTTTTTTTTAACCTTCCCCACTACTTTTGAACCATAACAGGTAAGGCTACCATATTTCACATGTGTATACCTTGTGACATAACCTTTCTGTCAGTACCAAAAATGTTCACCTTGCGACCTTCACCTTTGACCTAGATGTTGCCATTCTCGAAAAAAACTTTAACCTTGACCACTACTTTTGAACCATAACAGGTACGGCTACCATATTTCACATGTGTATTCCTTCTGACATGACCTTTCTGTCAGTACCAACATTTTTGACCTGGCGACCTTGACCTTTGACCTATTGGGGGGCATCAGTGTTTCACAAACACATCTTGTTTGTTCTGTTTTCTCCCTATCAGTCGAGCATCTGTGCCGTACGCGGTGCTCTTGTTCTGTTGTCTATCAGTCGAGCGTCAGTGCCGTACGCGGAGCTCTTGTTTTTAATTTTCTTATTTTTTGACCTTGCGACCTTGACCTTTGACCTAGATGTTGCCATTCTCGAAAAAAACTTTAACCTTGACCATTACTTTTGAACCATAACAGGTACGGCTACCATATTTCACATGTGTATACCTTGTGACATGACCTTTCTGTCAGTACCAAAATTGTTTACCTTGCGACCTTGACCTTTGACCTAGATGTTGCCATTCTCGAAAAAAACTTTAACCTTGACCACTCCTTTTGAACCATAACAGGTACGGCTACCATATTTCACATGTGTATTCCTTGTGATATGACCTTTCTGTCAGTACCAACATGTTTGACCTTGCGACCTTGACCTTTGACCTAGATGTTGCCATTCGGGGGCATCAGTGTTTCACAATAACATCTTGTTTAACTTTGCGTTGAGCTCAAAGTTTAAATTTTGTTTTTTACATTTCCTCAAAAGTACAAGTGCTAGGCTTTTCAAACTTAAGTCATAGTTATATCTTATAATCTTCACGACACATTGCATGTGGTAGTTTATGAGTGTTACCTATTTTTGTGGTGAAAAACATGAATTTTGGTGGATTTTAAATTGATTCATACTTTCTTCATTTTTAGCTCCACTGGCTTCGGGCTTATGTCTTGGCGAATTGTGCGTGCGTGCGTCCGTTAACTTTTTGCTTCAAACTACTTCTCCTCCCTAACCACTTGGCTAATTAGGATGAAACTTCATAAAAAGCATCCTCTCAATGTCCTTTTCCTGAATTCCTTAAACAAAATTGGATCCATGCAAAAAAAAAGTATAAACTTAAAAAATCTTCTCCGAAAGTGTCTGGCCGATTTCCAAATAATTTTAAAGAAATGCTCCTAAGGTGACTCTTTATCAAATTCCTTCAAGCCATGTTGATTGGTCTAAAAACATGGCCGCCAGAGGGCAGGGCTATTTTGCCTTATATGGCTAAAGTGAAAACTTAAAAAATCTTCTCCGAAAGTGTTTGGCCTTGTGTGAGGTTGATTTTCAAATAATGTTGTAGAAAGGTTCCTAGGGTGACCTTCTATCAGATTCCTTCAAGCCATGTTGATTGGCCGCCAGGGGGTTGGTCTATATTGCCTTATATGGCTAAAGTGAAAATCTTCCTTTCCTAAAATGTCGGGCTGATTTTCAAAATATTTTGTAGAAATGTTCCTAGGGTGACCCTCTATCAGATAAAGGTTTGTTATTATGCCCCCTTCGAAGAAGAGGGGTATATTGCTTTGCACATGTCCGTCGGTCCGTCTGTAGACCAAAGCTTGTCTGAGTGATAACTCAACAATGCCTGGACCTATGGTCCTCAAACTTGACTTAGGGGTTGGGCCTGACCAGTAGATGAACCCTTTACATTTTGAGGTCATTGGGTCAAAGGTCAAGCTCACAGTGACCTTGAACACAACAACCCTTTTTAAGCTTGTCCGAGTGATAACTCAACAATGCCTGGACCTATGGTCCTCAAACTTGACTTGAAGGTTTGGCCTGACCAGTAGATGAACCCTATTCATTTTGAGGTCAAAGGTCAAGGTCACAGTGACCTTGAACACAAAAACCCTTTTTAAGCTTGTCCAAGTGATAATTCAACAATGCCTGGACCTATGGTCCTCAAACTTGACTTGGGGGTTGGGCCTGACCAGTAGATGAACCCTATATATTTTTAGGTTATTGGGTCAAAGGTCAAGGTCACAGTGACCTTGAACACAAAAACCTTTTTAAATTTGTCCGAGTGATAACTCAACAATGCCTGGACCTATGGTCCTCAAACTTGACTAGGAGGTTGGGCCTGGCCAGTAGATGAACCCTATTCATTTTAAGGTCATTAGGTCAAAGGTCAAGGTCACAGTGACCTTTAACACAAAAACCCTTTTTAAGTTTGTCCGAGTGATAACTCAATGCCTGGACCTATGATCCTCAAAGTTGACTTGGAGGCTGGGCCTGACCAGTAGATGAACCCTATTAATTTTGAGGTCATTGGGTCAAGGTCACAGTGACCTTGAACACAAAAACCTTTTTTAAGCTTGTCTGAGTGATAACTTGACAATGCCTGGACCTGGAGGATACATAATATCTGCAAATATCAGTCATCATCACAATGGGATTAAGAACTGTACCTACCATCCTCAAACTTTGAATGAACATTGTTAATAATCTTAAAACTGACTCATAAACATCCAATGTGAAATGACAAATCAACTGGCATTTCGGTCCATGCAAATTTTACTCAATTGTCCTAATTAGCTCACCTAAGAAGGTGAGCTTTTGTGATCACTCACCGTCCGGCGTCGTCGTCTGTGCGTCTGTTAACAATTTGCTACAAATGACTTCTTCTACTAACATATGGACAGATTTCAAAATAACTTTACAGGAATGGTCCTTAGGAGGTCCTCTTTCAAAGTTGTTCAAAGAATTTAATTCCAAGTAGAACTTTGGTTGCTGCAGCATCAGAAAAGGGGAAAATTGCCAAATCTTAAAAAATCTTCTTCTCAAAAAGTACTGGCCCGATTTAAAAATTATTTTGCACAAATGGTTCTTGGGGTACCCTTTACCAAGATTGTTCAAATATTTCCGATCCGTTGAAAAACATGGCCGCCAGGGTGCGGAGCTTGTTTTCCTTATATGTGCATTGTTAAAACTTTAAAAATCTTCTTGTCCAAAAGTACTGGCCCGATTTGAAAATTATTTTGCACAAATGTTCCTTGGGGCACCCTTTACCAAGATTGTTCAAAGATTTTCGATCCGTTGAAAAACATGGCCGCAAGGGGGCGGAGCTTGTTTTTTTTATATGTGCATTGTTAAAACTTTAAAAATCTTCTTGTCCAAAAGTACTGGCCTGATTTAAAAATTATTTTGCACAAATGTTCCTTGGGGCACCCTTTACCAAGATTGTTCAAATATTTCCGATCCGTTGAAAAACATGGCCGCCAGGGGGCGGAGCTTGTTTTCCTTATATGTGCATTGTTTAAACTTTAAAAATCTTCTTGTCCAAAAGTACTGGCCCAATTTGAAAATTATTTTCTACAAATGTTCCTTGGGGCACCCTTTACCAAGACTGTTCAAATATTTCCGATCCGTTGAAAAAGATGGCCGCCAGGGGGCGGAGCTTGTTTTCCTCATATGTGCATTGTAAAAAAGTTTGATTAACATTTAAATCAGGTGAGCGATATAGGACCCTCATGGTCCTCTTGTATTCCTGACAGCATGGCGCTCAGGGGGGGGGGGGGGGGGGGGGGGGGCATAATGTTTGACAAACATCTGTTTTAGTTTTTGTCTTTTACACTTTCATTGATATTCAAAGCAGGGGACAACGAGACCTTTAATTACACGTCGTTCTTGTTTTTATACGCCCGTTTTGAAAAAATGGATCGTATTATAGTTTTACCTGCGGCGTACGGGCGGGCTGGCGGCTTCCAGTATGTTGTCAGCTCAATAACTTTAAAAGCCTTTGTCCAATCATCCCCAAATTTGGTCAGAATGTATATTGGGATAATATCTCGGACAAGATCGATAACTAGCCATATCGCTTTAGTCAATCGAGAGTTATCGCCCTTTAATTATAGAAATTACCCAAAATTGGTCTTGTCAGCTCAATAACTTTAGAAGCCTTTGTCCAATCATCACCAAATTTAGTCAGAACGTGTATTGGCATAATATCTCGGACAAGTTTGATATCTAGCCATATTGCTTTAGTCAATCGAGAGTTATCGCCCTTCAATTATAGAAATTACCTAAAATTGGTCTTGTCAGCTCAATAACTTTAGAAGCCTTTGTCCAATCATCACCAAATTTGGTCAGAATGTCTATTGGCATAATATCTTGGACAAGTTTGATAACTTACTACGTTATCTTAGTCACTACACACTTATGTCCCTCGAAATGGCAAAAACTGTACTAACAGTGTCTGCTCTCTAAATTTGCCTGATGTACAACCAATTATCACTATACTTAATTGGTCTCAAAAAACAGGACGGGCGTATTTTGTGACATTTGGCGCTCTTGTTTTTGTTTCATTCCCTTCTAATTGTGATCATTTATTTATCAAATATAGTTCTTCAACATATTAAATGAGTTTTGGTGTCAAACATTTGGAAAAACTTTCTATAAGGTTTTGCTATTTTTGGACTCGAGCCAGATTTAACATTTGTGTTTAGATCAATGTTAAAGTTTCGTTTTTAGCTCGACAAATTTCATTTATAACTCCAATACCCTTCATTCAAATAATTTCATTCTTCACACATTTGTTCAGGATTATCACACAATTAGGTTAGATAACTCCATTGTATCCTATATATGGAGTTATGGCTCTTGATTGAATTAGGACATTTGTTGTGATATTCTCTTACATCTGAATAATGTTTGTTCCTTTCACTTGATGCTTTGAACAGTTATCTAAAATGTGTCTGCATTTAGATCTTTCAATTGCTTGGGAAGATTGTTGTGTGGAGTACTGGTGTGAGAAAACCAGGAAATGCATGAGTAGGTGTACTGGCCGCCGTGATATAACTGAGAAATTGTTAAAAACGGCATTAAACCCCAATCAATCAATCAATAGATCTTTCAACCATTTCTATAACGAAGAATACAATTTTGGAGGCGAGTACAGATATCAATGTTCATACATTTTTAGCTCACCAATGCACGAAGTGCAAGGTGAGCTTTAGTGATCGCTCGTCGTCCGTCGTCGTCGTCCGTCCGTTCACATTTTCCTACAAACGACTTCTCCTCCTACACCAATTAACCAAATTCAAAATAATTTTACAGGAATGTTCCTTGGATGGATCTCTTTCAAACTTGTTCAAAAAATTATATTCCATGCAGAACTTTGGCTGCCACGGCAACAAAAAAGGGGAAATTAACCAAAACTTAAAAAATCTTCTTGTCTGAAAGTAGCCCATGCCTTTGATATTTGGTATGTAGCATCTTCTAGTGAACCTCTACCAAGATTGTTCAAATTATAGCCCTGGGGTCAATAATGACCCCTCCCCGGGGCACTGTTTAACATAGACTCATATAGGGGAAAATCTTCTTGTCTAAAAGTAGAAGGCCCACGCCTTTGATATTTGGTATGTAGCATCATCTAGTGAACCTCAACCAAGATCGTTCAAATTATAGCGCTGGGGTCAAAAATGACCCCTTCCAGGGGCTCACTTGTTTTTTTCACAGACTCATATATGGAAAAAACTTTAAAAATCTTCTTGTCTAAGAGTAGAGGGCCCAGGCCTTTGATATTTGGTATGTAGCATCATCTAGTGGACCTCTACCAAGATAGTTCAAATTATAGCCCTGGGGTCAAAAATGACCCCTCCCCTGGGGTCTTTTGTTTTACATAGACTCATATAGAGAAAAACTTAAAAAATCTTCTTGTCTAAAAGTAAAGTGGCAAGGCCTTTGATATTGGGTATGTCGCATCATCTAGTGGACCTCTACCAAGATTGTTCAAATTATAGCCCTGGGGTCAAACTGACCCCTCCCCTGGGGTCTATTGTTTTACATAGACTCATATAGAGATAGAACTTAAAAAATCTTCTTGTCTAAAAGTAGAGGCCCCAGGCCTTTGAGATTTGGTATGTAGCATCATCTAGTAGACCTCTACCAAGATTGTTCAAATTATAGCCCTGGGTCAAAAATTACCCCTCCCCAGGGGTCACTTGTTTTACATAGACTCATATAGGGAAAAAACTTAAAAAGTCTTCTTGTCTAAAAGATATTTGGTATGTAGCATCATCTAGTGGCCTTCTACCAAGCTTGTTCAAATTATAGCCCTTGGGTCAAGAATGACCCCTCTCCGGAAGACACTTGTTTTACATAGACTCATATTCGGAAAAAAAAAAATATAAATAATATTTGATAATTGATATTTGGTATATAGCATCATTGTGGACCTCTACCAAGATTGTTCAAATTATAGCCCTGGGGTCAAACTGACCCCTTCCCCTGGGGTCTATTGTTTTACATAGACTCATATAGAGATAGAACTTAAAAAATCTTCTTGTCTAAAAGTAGAGGCCCCAGGCCTTTGAGATTTGGTATGTAGCATCATCTAGTAGACCTCTACCAAGATTGTTCAAATTATAGCCCTGGGTCAAAAATTACCCCTCCCCAGTCACTTATTTTACATAGACTCATATTCGGGAAAAAAAAAATATAAATAATATTTGATAATTGATATTTGGTATATAGCATCATTGTGGACCTCTACCAAGATTGTTCAAATTATAGCCCTGGGGTCAAAAATGACACCTCCCGGGGGTCACTTGTTTAACATAGACTCATATAGGGGAACAACTTAAAAAAATCTTCTTGCTTAAAAGTAGATTGTCCATGCCTTTGATATTTGGTATGTAATCCCGGGGGTCACTTTTTCTCCAGTACAATTGAAAAGGTTCAAGTGGACTTTTGTAAATACTTCTTAGGGGTTAACAATTCTGTTAACAATAATGTGGCGTTAGGTGAATGTGGGCGACTTCCTTTATGTATAGTGTATCATACAAATTGTATAAAATATTGGTGTAAACTATTACAAATGCAAGAATATCGTTACCCTAAAAATTGTTACAAAATGCTTAAGTCACTTGATGAAGCTGGTAGGCATACTTGGGCATCAAGTGTAAACACTCCTCTTTAGATACGGATTTGGTTTTGTATGGGTATCTCAAGATGTTGGAGAAATAAATATTTTTATTAAACAGTTTAAACAAAGATTAATAGATTGCATGAAACAAAACTGGCACAGTAGTATTGACGATTCTCCTCGTTGCGATACTTATAAAGTTTTTAAAACTCTGTTAAACCCAGAGAGATATTTATGCGTAGCCTTGCCGTTTTTACATAAAAAAGCGACTGCCCGTTTTCGGTGTTCCAGTCAAAAGTTAAAATTAGAAACGGGTCGACATCAAAATATTGATAGAGAAAATCGTTACTGTCCTTATTGCCAAACTATTGAAAACGTTTTTATATTAGAAAATGAATATCATGTATTTTTTAAATGCCCTAGATACTCAGATTTACGTCAAAAAATTCTATTTTCTTGGTACACTGGTGGAACTGATCATTTAAATTTTTACAAAATTCTACAATTAAAGGACACTTCCAAAATAAGAAAAATCTCATATTACATATATTGTATTTTAAAAAGAAATGAATTACAAATATAGCATGGGTATTGTATACGTAACTCACATAATTTGTTGTAAAAAATGTTATGTATTGTGGGCCGTAGGTCTTTATTTACAAAATAAAACGTTGTATCTTGTATCATAGACTCATAGAGAATTTAAAAAATAAAAAATCTTGTCTAAAAGAAGAGGGCACAACCTTTGATATTTGGTATGTAGCATCTTTAGTGGACCTCTACCAAGATTGTTCAAATTATATCCATGGGGTCAAAAATGATCCCATCCCGGGGGTCCCTTGTTTTACATAGACTCATATAGGGGAAAAGCTTTAAAAATCTTCTTGTCTAAAAGTAGAGGGCCCTGACCTTTGATATTTGGTATGTAGCATCATCTAGTGGACCTCTACCAAGATTGTTCCAATTGTAGCCATGGGGTAAAAAATGACCCCTCCCCGGGGGTCACTTGTTTTACATAGATAGGGAAAAAACTTGAAAAATCTTCTTGTCTAAAAGATATTTGGTATGTAGCATCATCTAGTGGACCTCTACCAAGATTGTTCAAATTACAGCACTGGGGTCAAAAATGACCCCTCCCCGGGGGTCACTTGTTTTTCATAGACTCGTATAGGGGAAAGAATACTGAAAACTTTTTAAGTTTGATTAAATCAGGTGAGCGATATAGGACCATCATGGTCCTCTTGTTTTCACAATGTTATCAAAGTTGTGTACTTCAGAAGCATCAAAAGTTGTATTATTTGACAATGGATTAAAAGACAAGTAGTTATAAACTTTCTTCTATCACAATACTGATCCAAGTCTTTTTGAACGAGATTTATTTTTGCTTTCACTTTCAAAGGTAAATACAACTCACTGATCAACAACATCCATTTTTACAGGATTTGATGGGTGATTTACTGCCAGAATTTGATGAAGCCAAAATCAAACTTGAGGAAGATATTGTTAAACACCCAGGCTTTGTTCTATCTAATACTGTTTTGCAATCAAATGACAGAAAACTCATGCGGGCTTATCATACCCTGTCAGCTGCAGCACCAGGTACGGAGAAGCCTTCTCTGTTTGAACTCCGCAAAAGATTTAGAAAAATGGGCGGAGTGCAAAGTATGTATCTGGACCTCGAGAATGAGACAATGAAAACTCCCTCATCTTTGTCTGAACCAGTAGAAAGTAGTTTGGCTAAAAGACGTCGACAAAAGAAAGAGAAGGTGGTTAAATTTGATGTACAAAGGGTGGATGAGCCGGAAGAGGAACCTTTGATAATACCATGAATTTAACTCTGCTCAAATTGTTGAAAGATTTAATGCCTGATTACCAATGTCCTTTACTCTTTATAAAAGAAATCCTGATATTAGTAGCTTCGTGTTTGCTGCTATACTATCAGTCAGGTGATCGATTTAGGGCCTTCTTGTCTAAATTGCTTATTTACAAGTAATAGAGGCAGCTCTTATGTTGACCCTTTCTCTCATAAAAATTGACAGTTAAGTGAGTATGCACAGTATGATTTAATGCTAATTAAATTCTTTAAATTCACACCGGTTGTTTATTGTTAATTTTAGCTCACCTGTGCTCAAGGTGAGCTATTGTGATCACATTTTATCCGTTGTACGTTGTCTTCCCTTGTTAACACTCTACTGGCTTCTGATCTTCATGACAGTTTATCAGAACATTCATCTCCATCTAATCTAAGACAAATTCGAAACTGGGTAATTTGAGATAAAAACTAGGTCACTAGGGCAAATTGAAGGAAAATCTTGTTAACACGCTGAAAGCCGCATTTTTAAGCTTGTTGAAATTATCAGAATGTTTGTCTTAAGCCAAGATTGAATATGGGTCATGTTGTGTCAAAAAGAAGTTCACAGAGCCAAATTGAAGGAAACTCTTGTTAAAACCTCTAGAAGCCGCAAATTTTGCTTCAGCAGCTTGAACTTTTATTAGAATGTTTGTCTTAATAATATTAAGGTCAAGTTCAAATATGGGTCATATTGGGTCCAAAACTAGGTCAGTAGGTCAACTTGAAGGAAAATCTTGTTCACACTCTGGAGGCTGCCTTTTCAACTTGAATTATTTTAAACATTGTCAGAATGTTTGTCTTCATGATGTGTAGGCCAAGTGTGCATATGTCCATGTCCATTCAAATCAAGGTTACTAGACTAAATTGAAAATCTTGTTACTCTCTAGAGGCCGAACTTTTTTCCATAGCAGCTCGAATTTTTTTCAGAATGTTTGTCTAAATGATATCTAGGCCAAGTTTGAATAGTGATCATATTAGGTAAAACGCTTGGTAACTAGGACAAATTGAAAGAAAATATTGTTTATACTCTGGAGGCTTCAATTTCAACTTGAAAATATTGAAACATCATCAGAATGTTTGTCTTGATGAAATGTAGGCCAATTTTTAATATGGGTCATGTACGGTCAAGAAACAAGGTCACTCGGCCAAATTGAAGGAAATAAAATTCAAGACTCCGGAGCCTGCATTTTTCCCCCCAGGAAAAACTTTGTCATGTGTTTTGCATTAGAAATCTCATTGCGTAACACAGGTTATCGATCTAGGTCCATCATATCCCTTTTGTTAGCTCACCTATGTACAAAGTGCAAGGTGAGCTTTTGTGATCGCTCACCGTCCGTCGTCGTCCGTCCATTCACATTTTCCTACAAACGACTAATCCTACACCAATTAACCAAATTCAAAATAATTTTACATGAATGTTCCTTGGGTGGATCCCTTTCAAACTTGTTCAAAGAATTATATTCCATGCAGAACTTTGGCTGCCACGGCAACAAAAAAGGGGAATTTAACCAAAACTTATAAAACCTTTGATATTTGGTATGTAGCATCATCTAGTGAACCTCTACCAAGATTGTTCAAATTATAGCCGGGGGGGGGGGGGGGGGGGGGGGGGGGGGTCACTTGCTTAACATACATGTAGACTCATATAGGGGAAAAACTTTAAAAATCTTCTTGTCTAAAAGTAGAAGGCCCATGCCTTTGATATTTGGTATGTATCATCATCTAGTAAACCTCTACCAAGATTGTTCAAATTATAGCCGTGGGGTCAAAAATGACACCTCCCGGGGGTCACTTGTTTAACATAGACTCATATAGGGGAACAACTTAAAAAAATCTTCTTGCTTAAAAGTAGATTGTCCATGCCTTTGATATTTGGTATGTAGCATCATCTAGTGAACCTCTACCAAGACTTCAAATTATAGCCCTGGGGTCAAAAACGATCCCTCTCCCGGGGTCACTTGTTTTAGATAGACTCATAAAGGGGAAAAACTAAAAATCTTCTTGTCTAAAAGTAGAAGGTCCATGCCTTTGATATTTGGTATGTAGCATCATCTAGTGAACCTCTACCAAGACTGTTCAAATTATAGCCCTGGGGGTCAAAAACGATACCTCCCCCTGGGTCACTTGTTTTAGATAGACTCATAAAGGGGAAAAACTTTAAAAATCTTCTTGTCTATAAGTAGAGGGCCCAGGCCTTTGATATTGGGTATGTAGCATCATCTAGTGGACCTTTACCAAGATTGTTCAAATTATAGCCCTGGGGTCTATTGTTTTACTTAGACTCATATAGAGAAAAAACTTAAAAAATCTTCTTGTCTAAAAGTAGAGGCCCAGGCCTTTGATATTTGGTATGTAGCATCATATAGTAGACCTCTACCAAGATTGTTCAAATTATAGCCCTGGGGTAAAAAATGACAACATACGGTACAACGTTGTACTACACAGGTACATACGGTACAACGATGGAGTACACAGGTACATTCGGTACAATGGTGTACTACAGAAGTACATACTGTACAACAGTGTATTACACACTGTACAACGGTGAATTACACCATTACGGGGTATTACACTAGTACATACGGTACAACGTTGTACTACACAGGTACATTCAGTACAACGATGGAGTACACAGGTACATTCGGTACATTGGTGTACTACAGAAGTACATACTGTACAACGGTGTATTACACCATTACACACGGTGAATTACACCATTACGGGGTATTACACTAGTACATACGGTACAACGTTGTACTACACAGGTACATTCAGTACAACGATGGAGTACACAGGTACATTCGGTACATTGGTGTACTACAGAAGTACATACTGTACAACGGTGTATTACACCATTACACACTGTCCAACGAAGAATTACATACGGTACAATTTTGTATCACACAGGTACATATGGTACAACGATGGAGTACACAGGTGCATACGGTACAACCATGGAGAACACGGGTACATTCGGTACAACGGTGTACTAAAGAAGTATATACTGTACATGGGTGTATTACACCATAACACACTGTACAACGTGTGTATTACACTAGTACATACGGTACAACGTTGTACTACACCGGTACATACGGTACAACGATGGAGAGCACAGGGACATTCGGTACAACGGTGTACTAAAGAAGTACATACTGTACAACGGTGTATTACACCAGTACACACTGTACAACGGTGAATTACACACTGTAAAATGGGGTATTACACAAGTACATACGGTACAATGTTGTACTACACAGGTACATAGGGTACAACGATGGAGTGCATAGGTACATTCGGTACAACGGTGTTCTACAGAAGTACATACTGTACAACGGTGTATTACACCATAACACGCTGTACAACGGGGTATTACACTAGTACATACGGTACAACATTGCACTACATGGGTACATACGATACAATGATGGAGAACACGGGTACATTCGGTACAACGGTGTACGGTACAACCATGGAGAACACGGGTACATTTGGTACAACGGTGTACTAAAGAAGTACATACTGTACAACGGTGTATTACACCATTATACACTGTACAACGGTGAATTACACCATAACACACTGTACAACGGCGTATTACACTAGTACATACGGTACAACGTTGTACTACACAGGTACATACGGTACAACGATGGAGAACACAGGGACATTCGGTACAACAGTGTACTAAAGAAGTACATACTGTACAACAGTGTATTACACCATTACACCCTGTACAACGGTGAATTACACACTGTAAAATGGGGTATTACACAAGTACATACGGTACAACGATGGAGTGCATAGGTACATTCGTACAACGGTGTACTACAGAAGTACATACTGTACAACGGTGTATAACACACTGTACAACGGTGAATTACACCATTATACATTGTACAACGGGGTATTACACAAGTACATACGGTACGACGTTGTACTACACAGGTACATAATGTACAACGATGTACTACAGAAGTACATATTGTACAACGATGTATTACACATTGTACAACGGTGAATTATACCATTACACACTGTACAACCGTGTAACTTGTGTACTTTACCGTTATACAGTATGTAATTAAGTAATACCCCGTTGTACCGTATGTACTTGTGTACTTTACCATTATACAGTATGTACTGGTGCAATTCACCGTTGTACCGTATGTACTTTACCGTTATACAGTATGTACTGGTGCAATTCACCGTTGTACCGTGTGTACTTTACCGTTATACAGTATGTAATTAAGTAATACCCCGTTGTACCGTATGTGATTGTGTACTTTACCGTTATACAGTATGTACTGGTGCAATTCACCGTTGTACTGTATATACTTGTGTACTTTACAGTTATACAGTATGTTATTAAGTAATACCCCGTTGTACCGTATGTGATTGTGTACTTTACCGTTATACAGTATGTAAATAAGTAATACCCTGTTATACTGTATGTACTTGTGAACTTTACCGTTATACAGTATGTAATTAAGTAAAACCCTGTTGTACCGTATGCACTTGTGTAAATTACCGTTATACAGTATGTAATTAAGTAATACACAGTTGTACCGTATGTACTTGTGTACTTTACCGTTATACAGTATGTACTGGTACAATTCAAGGTTGTACCGTATGTACTTTACCGTTATACAGTATGTATTTAAGTAATACCCCGTTGTACCGTATGTACTTGTGTACTTTACCGTTATACAGTATGTAATTAAGTAATACCCCGTTGTAACGTGTGGACTTTACCGTTATACAGTATGTAATTAAGTAATACACCGTTGTACCGTATGTACTTGTATACTTTACCGTTATACAGTATGTAACTAAGTAATACACCGTTGTACAGTATGTACTTGTGTACTTTACCGGTAAACAGTATGTACTTAAGTAATACCCCGTTGTACGGGATGTACTTGTGTACTTTACCGTTATACAGTATGCAATTAAGTAAGTAATACACCGTTGTACAGTGTGTACTTTACCGGTAAACAGTATGTACTTAAGTAAAACCCCGGTGTACCGTATGTACTTGTGTACTTTACTGTTATACAGTATGCAGTTAAGTAATACCCCGTTGTACCGTATGGTCTTGTGTACTTTACCGTTCTACATTATATAATTAAGTAATACACCGTTGTACCGTATGTACTTGTGTATTTTACAGTTATACAGTATGGTATTAACTAATACACCGTTGTACCGTATGTACTTGTGTACTTTACCGTTATACAGTATGTACTCTTGCAATTCACTGTTGTACCGTTTGTACTTTTGTACTTTAATTACCGTTATACAGAATGTACTGGTGCAATTCACCTTTGTACCCTATGTACTTGTGTACTTGACCGTTATACAGTATGTATTTAAGTAATACCTTGTTGTACCGTATGTACTTCTTTGAATTTACCGTTATACAGTATATAATTAAGTAATACCCAGTTGTACCGTATGTACTGTGTACTTTACCGTTATACAGTATGTACTTAAGTAATACCCCGTCGTACCGTAGATACTTGTGTACTTTACCGTTATACAGTATGTACTTAAGTAATACCCCGTCGTACCGTAAATACTTGTGTACTTTACCGTTATACTGTATGTACTTAAGTAATACCCCGTTGTACCGTAGATACTTGTGTACTTTACCGTTATGCACTATGTAATTAAGTAATACCCCGTTGTACCTTGTGTACTTTACCGTTATACAGTATGCAATTAAGTAATACGCCTGGTCACGAATAGGCAGGCAAAGTCATACAGCGAGGTAGTTTCGGAAACGGTAACATACCTCATGTCCATACTGACCCACAGACAGCGGGCGAGACCATACTACATCCCTCAAAAAATAACAGAAAAGATGACTGTTCAATTCACGAACAATCAATCAACATTCCCCGAGATACTTCACTCAGGATACCAGTACACATAACAATGGCGCAGTCAACATACGACAAATATCCACCCGTGAATAAGGAGGATTTGTCCTATACGAATGATCCATCAGAAAACAACCCAACTCTTGACGAGATATACTGTGAATTCCAAGAACATATAGTGCGTAAGACCAAATGGTTTTATATAGGTGGGTTTAAATCTTCAATTAAACCATATTTGATAGAGGCGATACTGAAGAATCATGGTGTAAGAATGACTATGATCAGAATATTTCCATTACGCAAAAGTCAATCTGTTATTATCAGATTAAATGTGGAAGCTCCTAAAAGTCATTTATTGACAGAAGACGGATTTTGGCCAGATGGGATAACCTGTCGTCCCTAGGTCACAAAAAATAGGTACCAAAAGACTCACTCGAGGCAAAATGTTGGTCACGACGAACGATATAAGGGTGCTACTGACACTATGTACAATAAAATTCATGAGAATTACGGCACCACTGACATTGATCCAATTGACACTGATTGTAATAGGCAGAATACTACAAAAAATTATGTTGCTACTAGGCATTGTGACGAGGATTATGAAAATGATTATGCAAATAATAACCATAACCATGTAAACGTACGTTACAATGATGCTGAATGTCACTACTCTTCTTATAGGAGTGGTTATATGCAGTATTCTGGCTCCAATTCTACGAGTAACTATGACAGTAGGTGGCTTCCTCGTGATGGCGGTTACAGACGTCAAGCACAATGTCGTCCCCATCGTCAGTATAGGAATCAGCATGCACATGCACGTAATACGAGTTCTCTTCACTGTCATAATGAATAATGTATTTGTAATGCTAACAGTTACACGTAGTCTGTGTACAGTTATTATATATATTTCAATAATTAGTCGGGCATTATGTAAATATAACAAGTTCAAAGTATGTACACAAACAGGTCTATCAATCACTAATTCATTTCTGGACTGGCCACTGGCGATATGTTTGAAACACTTTTTTCGATATAAGTTTAACAGCACGAAATTCGCGACACCGAGTTATGTGTCCAGTCTAGTTAAAATTCGTCTGCTTAAAGGGGATTATATCTACTGTGCTACAACGTATAGTGGATTATGTTCTTATTTATCTATAGATGAAAACTGTTATCGGTATTCAGAAGAATGTATATATTTTGCCATACAAGGTGGTCGTTTTCTTCCTTCGTTGTAATATGTCTATGTTAAATTTATGTACGTGGAATGTAACCGGTTTGATGTCGAGTACTGTTTACCTCAGCAACCTGTTGGATCAGAATTCCATTGATATTTGCGGCATATCGGAACACTGGCTATTTAAGTCCGATCATCACTTCATAAACAGTATACACCCTTATTATAATGGTATAGCAAACGCGATTTCGACTTGCCTATTTCTAGTGGGACAAGAACTGGCAAAGGTGGAGTTATGCTACTTTGGAGAAAACTACTCAATCATGTAATTACCCCTTTATCTATCGAGTCAGATTGGATTATTGGTGTACAAGTACAGTTATCTGACAGCTCTTTCGTGTACGTAATACAGGTATATTTACCTTATAGCAAGCATGGTATTGAGAAATTTCGTGCATGCCTCGACGCACTTTGGAATGTTCTTAGCTTGTATGCTGATCACGGAAAGGTTATCCTCATGGGCGACTTTAACGCACACACTCCTTTATAAAGAATTTAGATAATAGAGGTCGTACCCTAGAACACTTAGTTTCAGACTTTAATCTGTTTGTACTGACGACTAGCGACTTATGCTCTGGTTTAGATGCTACGTATGTTTCTTACGATGGAAAATATAGGCCTCTTGTTGACCATGTCATGGTCCCCATCGAATGCGTTGACATAGTGCAAACGTGTATTATCGTTGATGACAACTTCCTTAATGTGTCATCGCACCGAATACGTTCGAATCTTATGTTGCGTACAAATCAGTCAAACGTGAATTTCGTAATTGGAATCGATTACGTTCCTTTCAGTATTTAAATAAGACAAACGAAGACATTGATAATGCCTGCAATGTAGACAGCGCTACATTTTGGCGGCTATTTAACTCTAAACGCAATGTAAAATCTTCGTCGGTCTGTAATGAAATGAAATTTAATGATTCAGTATTAAGGGACTCCAAACAAATTGCTGTTGCATGGGGGGATTATTTTACTTCACTTTACTCAGACACTGAATGTGATTCATATGACAATGAGAATTACCATAGAGTGTCCAACATAGCTTCGAATTGAAAAGGTATGGGTAACCCTTTAATTGATACAAAGGATGAGATTTCGTTAAATGAGGTTTTGGAAGCGATTAAAGCGTTGCAAAAAGGTAAAATATGTGGTCCAGCCTACGTTTATAATGAACACATTATTTTCGGTAGTACAATGTTACATCACTACTTAACGCTGTTGTTTAATTTAATGTGTACCTGTAAGTTTAAAATACGGTACAATCATAACATTGCACAAAGGTAACGGAAAGCGCAAAGATGTACCTAAAAACTACCGTGCCATTACATTATCTTCTTCAATCTTAAAACTTTATGAAAGGATCTTGTTAAAAAGATTGCAAAACTATTTCTAAGCACCTCCATCCATTACAAGGTGGGTTTCAAAAAAAAATGGGCAGTATGATGACGTCACTAATAGTTAAAGAGAGCATTCATTTTTGTCAGGAAAAGAATAGTAAACTATACACATGTTTATTGGATGCTCGTCAAGCTTTTGACAGAGTTTGGCATGATGGGCTGATATATAAGTTACATCAATTAGGTGTTAACATTACTCTACTTAAAACTGTTATTGCCATGCACATAGAAATGTACAGCCGAGTTTTACACGCTGGTCACTACTCAGACTGGTTCCCTGTTTTACAAGGAACACGACAGGGTGGGGTCTGGTCCCCATTGTTGTATCTGTGCTACATCAATGATTTAATAGATATCTTGTCAAAAAGTAATTTAGGGCTTAAGATAAGCAATTATGACTTTTGCTCATCTTCTTTTGCAGACGATATGACTCTTCTTTCTTTGTAGCCAAGGGCATTACAATCCATGATCAGTATTTTTTATTCGTATTCATGCAAATGGAGGTACCAGTATAATTCCGATAAGTGTGCGGTTGTAGTATTTAACGAATCAAATAATGCATTTAGAAAAAGCAACAGAACCTGGGAAATTATGTTATCAACGAAACCGCAGAAATTGTTCATTTAGGGATATTAAGCAATAAATATTGGGATTCAAAGTCCATAGTACAAAATTCCTCCAAAAAGTTACGTCGAACTTTTTTCGGCATCTGTAAAGATGGGTTTAATGCCAATTGATTTAACCCGATCACAAGTAAGAAGATATATAACGCAGTTATTCTTCCCAAGGCACTTTTTCGTACTGAATTGATTCCCTTTTCAAACAACGATACGATATTGTTAGAGCGTTCACACCGCCTATGTTTGAAACATATTCAGGGCATGCACATGAGATCCAGGACAAACTGTCATGCCTGCCAATCGAATCTAAAATAGAAAAAAGGAAACTAAACCTGTTTGGGCAGTTTTGTACACTGGTTAATGACTCAGCGGCTAAAACCATGTTTTTGATTCGCCTATGTTCCTATATGTCAGGTGCATCGACAATTGGATTCGTTGTTGACATTTTTATAATTTTGCACAAATACGATCTAGGGTACATTGTTGATGCGTACATAGAAAGTGGGATGTTTCCTAGTAAATCATCGTGGAAAAAGCTGTATTTAAACTAAGTTAATACTTATTATGTATATGAGTGGGAAAGAAATACTTCTAAAGTAGACTTCGCACTGTACAGACAAATACAACCTTGTTTTTACTCGTCGGACATATGGAATTTCGCATTGAAATATCCAAGCATGCTAAAATACTGTTCATCTGTAGCTCAGCTAGTCGCTAGCTAACCTTATGTACTATAAGACGGAATGTTTGAAATGCAGAAGTGCAGATGTTTATACAGTCAAATATTACGTTTCACGTAATATTGGACTGTCATGTTGTTAACATAGCTAGATTAAAATTTAAAAGTATAATTACGGTATATTTTGGTCATGATATCCCACGTATATTGTTTAACCTTGATGGTTACAATTATGTGAGTATTCTACTCGGCACCCCTTGTTATCCGCTCTACTCTGTTCTTGGAGATCGATACGATGTTTTCATAAAGCTATGCTTCAGATTTGTCCACCATGCGTGGAAATTCTATACTTGTAATACAATATGATTTTCGCTTTCGCTTTAAGTATGCAGCGGCTAGTGTGAGGTTTTTTTATCTCTATTTAACCGCTGCAATTACTTTTTTGGTACTTGGATTAGCCATGGGACGTGTTATATGTAAAAGATTATGCATGGAAACTTTATACTTGTAATTAAATATGAATTTTGCTCTTCATAGCACTGACACGTTCCATGGATTATTCAACTGTATTTTCGCTTTCGCTTTAAGTATGCAGCGGCTAATGTAAGTTTTTATCTCTATTTGACCACTGCAATTACTTATTTGGTAGTTGGATTAGCCATGGGACGTATTATATGTAAATAATATTCATTTCTGACAGTTATTGTTCATGTGTGAGGTTGATGTGTAAAATGTGGTTGTACGTGGGTGTATGAATGTTATATTATTCTCATAAACATTTAATTGTGAATTTCATGTATACACATGTGCTTTTGTAAATCTTCAATTTATGGAGGAAATAAATAAATATATAGTATATAATTAAGTAATACCCCGTTGTACCGTGTGTACTTTACCGTTATACAGTATGTAATTAAGTAAGACCCCGTTGTACCGTATGTACTTGTGTACTTTACCGTTATACAGTATGTAATTAAGTAATACCCCGTTGTACCATATGTACTTGTGTACTTTACTGTTATACAGTATGTATTGGTGCAATTCACCGATGTACCGTATGTACGTGTGTACTTTACCGTTATACATTATGTAATTATGTAATACCCCGTTGTACCGTATGTGATTGTGTACTTTACCGTTATACAGTATGTAATTAAGTAATACCCCGTTGTACAGTATGTGATTGTGTATTTTACCGTTATACAGTATGTAATTAAGTAATACCCCGTTGTACCGTATGTACTTGTGTTATTTTACCGTTATACAATATGTACTTAACTTAAGTAATACCCTGTTGTACCTGTTGTACCGTACATTACCGTTATACAGAATGTAATTAAGTAATACCCCGTTGTACCGTACGTACTTGTGTACTTTACTGTTATACAGTATGTATTGGTGCAATTCACCGTTGTACCGTATGTACTTGTGAACTTTACCGTTATACAGTATGTAATTATGTAATACTGTATAATTATGTGTACTTTACCGTTATACAGTATGTAATTAAGTAATACCACGTTGTACCGTATGTACTTGTGTACTTTACCGTTATAAAGTATGTACTGGTGCAATTCACCGTTGTACCGTATGTACTTGTGTACTTAACCGTTATACCGTATGTAATTAAGTAATACCCCGTTGTACCGTATGTACTTGTGTATTTTACCGTTATACAGTATGTACTTAAGTAATACCCTGTTGTACCGTATGCACTTGTGTACTTTACCGTTATACAGTATGGAATTAAGTAATACCCCGTTGTACTTTACCGTTATACAGTATGTAATTAAGTAATACCCCGTTGTACCGTATGTACTTGTGTACTTTAACCGTTATACAGTATGTACTTAAGTAATACCCTGTTGTACCGTATGTACTTGTGTACTTTACCGTTATACAGTATGTAATTAAGTAATACACCGTTGTACCGTAAACACTTGTGTACCTTACCGTTATACAGTATGTAATTTAGTAATACCCCGTTGTACCGTATGTACTTGTGTACTTTACCGTTATACAGTATGTAATTAAGTAATACACCGTTGTACCGTATACACTTGTGTACTATACCGTTATACAGTATGTAATTAAGTAATACCCCGTTGTACCGTATGTACTTGTGTACTTTACCGCTATACAGTATGTAATTAAGTAAACCCCGTTGTACCGTATGTACTTGTGTACTTTACCGTTATACAGTATGTACTGGTGCAATTCACCGTTTTACCGTATGTACTTGTGTACTTTACCGTTATACAGTATGTAATTAAGTAATACCCCGTTGTACCGTATGTACGTGTGTACTTTACTGTTATACAGTATGTTATTAAGTAATACCCCGTTGTACCGTATGTACTTGTGTACTTTACCGTTATACAGTATGCCATTAAGAAATACAACGTTGTACCGTATTTACTTGTCTACTTTACCGTTATACAGTATGTAATTAAGTAATACACCGTTGTACCGTATGTACTTGTGTGCTTTACCGTTACACAGTATGTAATTTAGTAATACACCGTTGTACCGTATTTACTTGTTTACTTTACCGTTATTCAGTATGTACATGTGCAATTCACCGTTGTACCGTATGTACTTTAGTACTTTACTGTTATACAGTATGTAATTAAGTAACACCCCGTTGTACCGTATGTACTTTACCGTTATACAGTATGTAATGAAGTAATACACCGTTGTACCGTTTGATCTTGTGTACTTTACCGTTATACGAAAAAAAAACATGAATGGGTTTTTTCGCTCATAGGTTACATGTGTGAGATTTTTTTTTCTTTTTCAATAACCCATGAACCTTTCTGAAATGAAACTGGCAAAATCCAGGTAGGCCGCCATTTTGGTTATGTTTAAAATGCGGTCTGTCATACGTAAAAAACAGATTGAAAATTATTGTCGTCTAGTCTATTATTTTTAATTCTAAATCGATAATTAAGGTAAAAAAAGAAGTGCGTGATTTCGTGGGAACAAACATTTTAAAGAAAAAGCGAAAAATGCGTGTAACTGAGAATGAAATATATTGTTCTCGTTCGTCAAAATAGCCAAATATGGAACGTGACTGTACCGTATTTATCAAGGTTAACTAGACGCACGCCATTTATAGTAAATCGCTTTACAGACACAACGACAACATTGGCGTTTAAAGCCTTAAATGTCACTGTATCCCGAATAGTGACGACTACAGACCTATCTGGTGAAATAACTAATAGATAGAAACAACTCCAATGTATCGTCTAAAGTGTTGGTAAGTAGGCCTAACATTCTATTGTATAGATGTCGGCAGTCTTCGCAAAAATCTTCAGTCCTGAATGACAAAAAATTCTTCGAACTGACACATTTTCATACACCTTCTTTGTTAAACCATCCGATTATTTTTACAGTAATTGGATGGTTAAACAAAAAAGGCCATAGATAAAAATGAGCTTTCTCAGACTGACTTTTTGAAAAATATTTTGTAAATTTGGTGAATTTGCACCACTGCAATTTCGTACAACATAATTATACACAATCCTAGGAAATAAAAAGGTGTTTACGTATATGTTTATGGCAGAAGGGGGCCTGGTCACAATGGGTTCCATGGTATGATATGTTATAATTCAAATATTGATTTGTGCTGCACTTCATGTACAATCCTGTTTGGAATTATGCAATAAGATATAGACTAGATACATTTTAATTAAATCGTGGTACTGTGGCAAGTATACAGTGTAGCGAATCCGATTTGTTATAGTTTACCAAAGTTGCGTCCCTTTTTATACGCCGCCGGAGGCGGTCGTATATTGGCGTCATCTTCTCCGTCTGTCCGTCCGTACGTCCGTACGTCCATTTCTTGTGAACGCAACTCCTCCTACGTTTCTGACCGTATCGTTTCAAAACTTGGTCAATGTCATTACTATAATGTGTAGATGTGCATGAAGTGGCGATTTTCCAGTTCATTGATATTTGCATGATTTATGTCCCTTGTAACTTAGTCTCTGTAGCTGATTGATATTGCAGCCTTGTGAACGCAACTCCTCCTATGTTTCTGACCGAATCTTTTCAAAACTTGGTCAATGTCATGACTATAATGGGTAGATGTGCATGAAGCGGCGATTTTCCGGTTCATTGATTTTTGCAAGATTTATGTCCCTTGTAACTTAGTCTCTGTAGCTGATTGATATTGCGGCTTGTGAAAGCAACTCTTCCTACGTTTCTGACTGAATCTTTTCAAAACTTGGTCAATATCATTACTATAATGGGTAGATGTGCATAAAGCAGGGATTATCCGGTAGAGTGATTTTTGCAAGAGTTATGCTCAGAAGGAAAAAAGGATACATATCGACACTGCCATTTGACCTACTTTCATATCGGAAGCCTCTATAGGGTTCTCTCTGTGTTTATATGTATCCTATTTTCTTTAGTTAATACCAAAGTCAGCTAGGCTGGTAAGCAGAGTAAGACTTTCAACTCTGAACAAGTGTGGATACACTGTTTTGCTCAAGGAAACACCCGGCTGCCCCTGCAGGATTGAACCTACTACCCAGGCAACCATGATCTCAAGTCCCTGTCTCTTCCAGCTAAGCTAACTGGTCTCACAGACTTCATTTTGAGCTTATGTATACAGACATGTTAAAAGCAATAATTAAAAGGACCAATCTTGATCTTTATATTTTGTGGCGGCACTGGCACTCTTGTTTTAATTGGATCCATTTGTATAAACATAGGTCAACAACAAGTAAGAAAACATTAATACTGGTTAGTACTGCTTTAAATATCCGATTTTTCAGATACATACATATATGATCAATGCTCACACTGCATACCTAGGCTGTGGTTTATTTTGTTTATATTTTACCCTTTCCTACCTATAATAAATCTGCAAGTTGTCAAGTCTAAAAGATAAAAAAATCTCTAAATGATAGTATGAATATTGAATAGAGTTGAAATCATTGTGACAAATGGAGAAATCGCGTAAACATGATGGAAACTGTTAAAGCCTTAGTTAATTATCAAGGTGCATGCACCAAACGCTTATTAAAACATAGAGTAAGTACATTGTCAATATCCGTGACACTGACAGGCGGTAGTAATCTGGATTCAGCTGGGTGTAGCCAATTGTTAAACATAGCCAAACTAGCTATCGCACGAGTCTACAGCAGTACATTAAGAACCAACAACCAAATGAAAAGTATTTCTAGACACAGACCATGGCTTTATTCGTATTAAACTAACTAACCGAACACTAGATCATGTTCTATTAAAAGCTATTATTAAACTGGTTGTTCCAGTTAACAAAATCCTAGTGTATTGCTATTGAGATAGAGAGAGAGTCCCGTGTTATCGTAAAGCTTTTTTTAAATTGTCTATATATATAGTAATATATCTATTTACATTTGAAACTCATTTTCAACAATTGGATATAAGATGGGTAAATCAAGAATGTCTCTCATTCAACTTGTTCATGTCATCTTTATTTATTAAAATCCATCAAGCGGCTTGTGAATTGTTCCAACCTTTATTGTTATCACATGAGTGTGATATTTCAATGGGTAGATGTTAATATTTTCTGATTATCTAAGATATGATCATTCAAAATTTGAAAACAGAAGTTAGCATTTGCTCATGGAGAAGAATAAATACTTTAAATCTGATTGTGGAGAGCAGTATGGGGCAACTTCAGAGAATTAATGATTGAAGAGGACACTTTAGATAAGATAATTTTGATTAACACTGAAACTGAAAGTGCTTTTTTTTTTTATTCATTGACTCATATGAAATAAATCCCAAAATAGCTGTTATCATTTCAAAGTGAAGCAAATACACTGAAAATTATGCAAATTCTAAAAAAAATGTAGCATAATATAGCATTTTCTCAGATAAATCGGACTACAGCCGACTTATTTGAAAACAACTCCGCAAAAACCTGTAAAACATAGATCTATCAATTGTCATATTTTTAGCTCACCTATGCACGAAGTGCAAGGTGGGCTATTGGGATCACATTTTGTCCGGCGTCCGTCCGTCGTGCGTCGTGCGTCGTCAACATTTGAGCTTGTTAACACTCTACAGGCTACATTTTGCATCCAATCTTCATGAAAGTTTATCAGAACGTTCATCTCCATAAAATCTTGGACAAGTTCGAAACTGGGCCATATGAGGTCAAAAACTAGGTCACTAGGTCGAATTGAAGGAAACTATTGTTAACACTCTGGAGGCCACATTTTCAACTTGAGCATGTTGAAACTTTATCAGAATGTTTGTCTTGATGTTATCTAGTCCATGTTGGAATATGGGTCATATCAGGTAAAAAAAATATAGATCACTAGGCCAAATGAAGGAAAATATTGTTAATACTGTGGAGGTTGCATTCAGAATTATTGTCTTCATGTGTTTTGCAATGCAGTACATTGTGTAATTAATGTGAGCGATCCAGGGCCATCACGGCCCTCTTGTTATTGTATACAATCGAAAACATTGTCACAAAATGAGAAATTACTCGTCCAGATTTTCGAATTTTGCAACAATCATGTCAATGTTATTTAACACTTTCCCTCATACGACAATTCTGCAGCAGAACACTTTGAACATATTTTGTCAAAAAATAGAAAATCTCTATAATTGAAAACCTTGATCGTTTTGAGCAATTTCTTCTTTTGTCACTATGTTTTCAAATAGCCATCTGCTACAGAGGCGTCAGAAAGCCTCTATATGAGGGAAAGTGTTAAATTTATAAGTCATCTGCATGTGGGACAGGGTTAAACACTAATACTTGCTTACAGGTACATAGAGCTTTTGGGCACAAACATTTAATATCATGACAAATGATAGTATAATGTAATTTGTGAAAAAAACTCTTTTGAAAACATAAGTGCAAATGAAGAAAATGCTCAAAATGAGCAGTTTCTCCTTTTACCACAATGTTTTCAACTCTTTTCAATAATTATACTTAATTTAATTGAGTTTTTCAGTATTTCTTTCCAAAATGTTTTCAAAGGGTTGCTGCAGATATGTTGAATGTGGGAAATATATTAATATTATAAAAAGTAGACAATTGTATTATGAGATACAGTAACATCCACTAAAAGAAAAGAATAAATTGTTCGATAAAAGCAATTTCAATTTTCTCTCAGTATGTATTACACATCAATGCTTCAGATGTTTCATAAGTCATCCACATCAAATAAAGAATTGAAAATAGAAAAGTACCCTGTATAGTCCTAACTGGCAAAAAGAAAACAAAATATTTCTTTAGTTTTAAATTATACAGGTACATACATTTTAGATTAATTTCAGTATTCTTAACCCTTTCCTTTAATATTTGCATATTATCTCAGAATTGTACTTTCTTTCATTAAGATTTATCCAGCTTCCTCATTTCAAAGTAATTTGAATCAAATTCCTTGTATGTGAGAATGTAAGAATACATACAAATTCTTTAAAATTAAAGTTAAGATTTGATCTTTAATGTTACACTTTTTACTTATTCTTAAATAACTTCAATCCGAAGGCTCATTGTTATCTATTGTGATCACCCACTGTCCATTTTACATCAAATCTTCTTCTCTTAAACTGGTGGTGCAATTTTAACTCTTTCCCACATACAATAAATCTGCAGCAGACTTCTTTGAAAACATACCCGAAATAAATTGGAAACTCCCTTTAAATGAAGGTACAACAATTGAATAGTGTGGAAAACATGGTGACAATATAGAGAAATTGCTCGTTTTGAGCAATTTCTTCTTTTGTTGACATGTATTCAAAAAGCCGTCTGCTGTAGAGGCATTAGAAAGCGTCTATATGAGGGAAAGGGTTAATTAATCAAACGCACATTCTCTTGGTGACCCTCATCAAAAAAAGTTCAACGACATAAGTTCGATATAGAACTTTGGTTGTCAGGGTCCAGAAAGGGATGAAAATTGCAAAACTGTTAAATTCTTCTCCTGAATCCGCTTGCCAAATTCCAAGATAATTATATAGAAACGATCTTTGTGTGATCCTCTAAAAAACTGTCAAGCCATATTGATTGGTTGAAAACCTTGCAGCCATGTTGGTTCAAGAAAGGGGCAAAATGACAAAATGTCATTCTAATGAAAGACTTGAATTGCTTGTCTGCTTTCAAAATAAAGACGAAGAAACTAGTAGATTAATGATGGATTGTTTGGTGTTTTATGCTGCTTTCAACATTTATAGCTCACCTGAGCAAACAGTTCTCATGGTGAGTTTTTGTGATCGCCTTTTTTCCTTCATTTGTCTTCTGTTGTCAATAATTTGCTTATTAAAACTCACTATCATCTAATCTTCATGAAACTTATTCTGTTGTTTTATGTTGCTTATTTCTAAGCCAACTTCAAATATTGGTCATGTCAAAAACAAGTCACTAGATTAAATTGAAGGAAACTCTTGTTAACATTCTTGAGGCCGCATTTTTAACTTAAAATTAATGAAACTTTGTCAGAATAAATGGATTGATTATATCTAGGCTAAGTTTGAAGATAGGACATAACTTGTCAAAAACTAGGTCACTAGGCCAAATTTGATAAATATCTTGTTAACACTGCTGTAGAGACTCCATTTTGTTCTTCAGCAGCTTGACACTTTGCCAGAAGGTATGTCTTGATGATATCTAGAGCGGGTTCGATTATGAGTCATTTAAAAAGAAATCTTAGTTGCAATGACAAATTGGGGCCGGGGGTGGTGTATATTGGAATAACCCTGTCCGTCCTGGTGACCGAGTTCCACCCTTATCAAGACACTTAGATAAATATGTTTTGTTTGTGTTAGCTCCACTGGCTGAAAGCCAGTCGAGCTTATGTCATGGCGAATTGTCCGTCGTGCGTGCGTCTGTGCGTGCGTTAACTTTTTCCTTTAAACCACTTCTTCTCCCTAACCACTTGGCCAATTTGGTTGTAACTTCATAGGAAGCATCCTCTCAATGTCCTCTCTTAAATTCCTTCAATTTTTTTTATCCATCCATAATTCTGGTTTCCATGGCAACCAAAAGAAAAAAATAGTGAAAAAATCTTCTTCTCCGAAAGTGTCAGGCCGATTTTCAAATAATTTTGTAGAAATGTTCCTTGGATTACCCTTTATTAGATTCCTTCAAGAAATGTTGATTGGGCGAAAAACATGGCCGCCAGGAGGGCGGGGCTATTTTACCTTATATAGCTATAGTGAAAATTTAAAAAATCTTCTTCTCCAAAAGTGTTCAGCAGATTTTCAAATAATTTTGTAGAAATGTTCCTAGGCTTACCCTCTATCAGATTCCTTCAAGCCATGTTGATTGGTTGAAAAATATGGCTGCCAGGGGGTGGGGCTATTTTGCCTTATATGGTTATAGTGAAAACTTAAAATATCCTCTCCTCCGAAAGTGTCAGGCCGATTTTCAAATAGTTTTGCAGAAACATTCCTTGGGTGACACTCTACAAGATTCCTTTAAGCCATGGTGGTTGGTAAAAAAATAGCCACCAGGGGGCAGGGCTGTTTGGAGATTTTATTTTTGCCTTATGGTCGTGGAGCGATACTGGCCCTCTTGTGCCTCTTGTTTTATAACGGGTATCTAATTTGCATATTGATGCTATTCATTCTGTAAAAGGGGAATAATTACGGAATAAATAGCATACCTGTGGGTTGCAACCCACAAGTTTGAAACAAAAGAAATAACCCCACAAATACACTTCATGGGTACGTCCGTCCGTCTGTCTGTCCATATGTCTTGTAAGCGCAACATCTTCTTAACGGCTGGACTGATTCTGATGAAACTTTACACAGTTGCAGTACACAACCTTAGGATTTGCATGAAGTAAGATTATCCCGGTCAGAAATATTAATTACTTAGTCCAATATTGCAATATGTGGTGACAGGTCTCGTAGGCGCAACTCCTCCTTAACGGCTAGACCGATTCTGATGAAACTTTACATAGTTGCAGTACACAACCTGAGGATGAGCATGAAGTTACATTATCCCGGTCGGAAATATTTCAAGGGAGATAATTGCCATTACTTAGTCCAATGTGGGACGGGGGTATCCTTTTGTGAGTTCACTCACATATCTAGTTTATCCTGACACTAGTCAGTCAATATTTGTATGCGCAACCCTTAACGCCAAGAAGGGCAGCCATTACTTCCATTTTAAAGTCTTTAGTATGACCCGCCGGCGATCTATCTATCGTCTTCCTGCACCCGAAACGGACGCTCTACCACTACACCACCAAGGAGGTACACAATTGGTAGAAGCCATTTTGATTGTCTAAAGGACTAAGCAGTTTTTCGATTTAAAACCATCTTTATCCACTTGTTTATTATCGATATCAAGATGATTAACCCTTACCCACATACAACTTTGAAAACTTGGCAAGGAGATAATATATCTATACATAAAAATGTATAACTATTGATCGGGCATTGTGGCAAAAGTATACATAGCTCATTATGAGCAATTATTCTTCCTTTAATCGCAAACGTTTCCTACGTCGTATAGAGGTTTAAGAAGCCGACTTTATTAGGAAAATGGTTATGCAGAAACTTGACATCCATAATTTGTTTCAGCCATATGGAATGGTTGCAAAAGGTAGTCACTAGGTGGCATAAAAAAAAAGGCAGAAATAAACAAGTTTCCCCCTGATACAATCAGTTACACATTTGCTTCTATGCATCATTCAGATGACACATTACGTGTCACATTGGCGCTTTATCAAACATTGGTCATTATTAATTCATTATGAATTTTCTGAAAATCTTTAATTTATTTTTCTGTTCGTATTAATAAACGACAGAAATACGAATTCCAAAACATGAAGATTTTTATCGTCTATTTTTAAATATGTTTTGATGGCCATAGAATACTCTTTAATATTTTGTTTACAATCATTTTATGTTTTTTCGTAAATAGGTAGCGCCTATAGATATATTACAGTATGTAATTAAGTAACACCCCGTTGTACCGTATGTACTTGTGTACTTTACCGTTATACAGTATGTAATTAAGTATTACACCGTTGTACCGTATGTACTTGTGTACTTTACCGTTATACAGTATGTAATGGTGCAATTAACCGTTGTACCGTATGTACTTGTGTACTTTACCGTTATACAGTATGTAATTAAGTAATACCCCGTTGAACCGTATTTACTTGTGTACTTTACCGTTATACAGTTTATAATTAAGTAATACACCGTTGTACCGTATGTACCTGTGTACTTTACCGTTATACAGTATGTAATTAAGTAATACACCGTTGTACCGTTTGTACTTATATACGTTACCGTTATACAGTATGTACTGTTGCAATTCACCGTTGTACCGTACGTACTTGTGTACTTTATCGTTATACAGTATGTAATTAAGTAATACCCCGTTGTACCGTATGTACTTTTGTACTTTACCATTATACAGTATGTAATTAAGTAATACCCCGTTGTACCGTATGTACTTGTGTACTTAACCGTTATACAATATGTAATTAAGTAATACACCGTTGTACCGTATGTATTTGTGTACTTTACCGTTATACCGTATGTACTTGTGTACTTTACCGTTATACAGTATGTAATTAAGTAATACCCCGTTGTACCGTATGTACTTGTGTACTTTACCGTTATAAAGTATGTACTGGTGCAATTCACCGTACTTGTGTACTTTACCGTTATACAGTATGTACTGGTGTAAATCACCGTTGTACCGTATTTTCTTGTGTACTTAACCGTTATGCAGTATGTTATTAAGTAATACCCCGTTGTACCGTATGTACTTGTGTACTTTACCGTTATACAGTATGTAATTAAGTAATACACCGTTGTACCGTATGTACTTGTGTACTTTACCGTTATACCGTATGTACTTGTGTACTTTACCGTTATACAGTATGTAATTAAGTAATACCCCGTTGTACCGTATGTACGTGTGTACTTTACCGTTATGCAGTTTGTAATTAAGAAATAACCCGTTTTACCGTATGTACTTGTGTACTTTACCGTTATACAGTATGTAATTAGTAATACACCGTTGTACCGTATGTACTTTACCGTTATACAGTATGTAATTAAGTAATACCACGTTGTACCGTATGTACTTGTGTACTTTACCGTTATACCGCATTTACTTCTGTACTTTACCGTTATACAGTATGTAATTAAGTAATACAACGTTGTACCGTATGTACTTGTGTACTACAGAAGTACATACCATACAACGTTGTATTACTGAATTACATACTGTACAAGAGAAAGTTGATGCAAGGCATCAATGTCGCCGGAAAAGACTGCATTGATTTATTTATGTATTCTTGACTTTCCTTAGTCTATTCAAACATTAGGAACGTTGAAATGAAAACATTTGCTTATAAATTTTATATACATACCTATACATTAGGGTATCTATAAAAAAATAACGAAATGTGTACACATTTATCTTGGCTTAAATTTAATGTTGCTGTTGTTACTTATTTAAATAATAGTATTCATTCATATAATTTCAATGTGTGTCAATCTTATTCGAATCACAAGGTAAATATCCTGGTATTGCTTTAAAGGGAGGTAATTTGAAGAAAACAAAAGTCTTCAAAAGGAGAAATATATCGGCATTACCGTCTACAGTTTAAATTGTTCTATTGTTTGTGGATTTAAAAATGTTCTTTTTTTCTTATTTCTACATGTACAACGAAATATTGCGGCTTCTCTTTGACGCTTTGCGTCAAACATTCGTCTTGTACTTGTCTAAAATAAAATAATATCACTCGCTTTTTCATATCGAAATGCGCATGCGCGAAAATCGATGTTAAAGGTCACGAAACTACACAACAGAATAGGGTCTATATTTAGCTTAGAAACAGTTCCTACTTTAGATATTCATGGATTAACATTATTAAATGAATTCTACACAAATCAAGACATCTCTTTGAACATGAAAACAACATTTAGTAAGTTAAAATTGCTATTAAAAGGAGAATCCGAAATTGACCTCAATGATGACACATAAGAGTCTGCATTAGGGGGTGTTGGTTCACGTCTTGAAGGGACCACTTTTGTCTTCGTAAATAAGACAAAAAACTTAAATGCGAGTGAAATAAAAAAAACTGCAAACATTAAAAAATCGGAATATTTATTTCATTTTAGATGTGTCATTTATTAGTGTTCGTAAACAACCACAATTGTAATATGTTCAAATCATCTAGATTTGTTTCTTTCTAATAATAAGCCGCCCTCCCATGTGATTTCCGAAAAGCTATTAAAAATAGAAGTCGCGGGCTTCTGCCCGGCGACTAATAACGGTGTACTACAGAAGTACATACGGTACAACGGTGTACTACAAAAGTACATACTCGACAACGGTGTATTACCCAGAATTGCACAAGTACATACTGTACAACGGTGTATTACTTGATTAAATACTGTATAATGGTGTACTACAGAAGTACATACGGTTCAACAAGTACAAACGGTACAACGGTGTATTACCCAGAATTGCACATGTACACTCTGTACAACAGTGTATTACACAAGTACATACGGTACAACGGTGTATTACACACGTACATTATATACAACGGTGTACTACAGAAGTACATACTGTACAACGTTGTATTACTGAATTACATACTGCTTAACGGTGTACTACAGAAGTACATACGGTACAACGTTGTACTACAAAAGTACATACTGTACAACGGTGTATTACCCTGAATTGCACAAGTACATACTGTACAACGGTATATTGTTCGACAGGCATCATATATGCCGGACAGGAAGATGAACATGTGCTGGACTATGAGAACTCCCAGAGGGGCAACTTAAATCCTGTATGTTCATCTGTCCTGTCCGGATTATGAGCAAAACTCACTTTCTCTGAGAGCACTGCTGTTAACTAAGAAAAGACAAAAAATACTTTACACTTGATATTATTAATCCAAATTATGTCACATACCATATATCATAACCTGACAGAATTGGCAATTGCACCTAAATAGTTATAAAGACCGCAAGTTTGGCGTTTTGAAGGGCGTGAACCTATTTGTTCAAAATATAAAGTAAATACATTTTACTGCAAATTGCAGAGTAAATAACAAATTCTGTATCACAAAAATTCAAATTATCTTCAACTTGCAGAGTAAATAACAATTTCTGTATCCCAAAATTTCAAATGAAATAACTGTGCTGCAAATTGAAGATTAAATTCCCAATTCTGTATTACAGGGTAAAATCACATCACATATGTTACGATGGATTTTCAACTTCAACACTTATTCTCGCAAGAAAAGACTATTTCCCTAACATGGCTTGGCACCGGCAAATTGCTATAGGGCGCCTTGAAATACACAAAAACAATTGGTCCCGAAAAACATGGTGACCCATAACATAGAATTGACTTCAAACTGCCCAAACCAATCATGAAATGACCGTAGCCGCTTATGGGCCGCAGATGCTGGACTTGCAAATCCAAAGTAATCAACATAATTCACGCTGTGTTGACTAATCTTTCCCTGCAACATTAGTGATTGGCAACCGATTGACTCGACTATCTTGTAATGGCAAGGTTTTTACCCGTTTATGCTGTACCAATCTGTTAAGTTCCGATTCCCTTGTACTGTCAACTTTGTACCCTTTCATGCTGTACCCGTCTATCAAGATCTGTTATTATCTGAAAACATACTAGTCCCAAAGCAGCAACAAAAAAACGAAGAAAACTTGGATGGGAGGGTTTTTCCCCAAAAAGATTAAGATTTAAGACACTTACTTTTGTCCTTTCCAAAATAATGAAGATGCCGGTGGAACGTAAGAAAAGACACCTCGTGAAATTTACCAGACTTGTTGGAAAGATTTTAAGGAGGCCGTTAAACAACCCGAGTTATTCACTAATGGAATAACACTCATTGTTCGACAGGCATCATATATGCCGGACAGTAAGATGAACATGTGCTGGACTATGAGAAATCCCAGAGGGGCGACTTAAATCTTGTATGTTCAGCTGTCCTGTCCGGATTATGAGCAAAACTCACTTTCTCTGAGAGCACTGCTGTTAACTAAGAAAAGACAAAAAATACTTTTACACTTGATATTATTAATCCAAATTATGTCACATACCATAAATCATAACCTGACATAATTTGCAATTGCACCTAAATAGTTATAAAGACCTTAAGTTTGGCGTTTTGAAGGGCGTGAACCTATTTGTTCAAAATATAAAGTAAATACCTTTTGCTGCAAATGCAGAGTAAATAACAAATTCTGTATCACAAAAATTCAAATGAAATAACTGTGCTGAAAATTGCAGATTTAAATTCCCAATTCTGTATTACAGGGTAAAATCACATCACATATGTTACGATGGATTTTCAACTTCAACACTTATTCTCGCAAGAAAAGTCAATTTCCCTAACATGGCTTGGCACCAGCAAATAGCTATA
This sequence comes from Serripes groenlandicus, assembly GCA_031761405.1. Lineage (NCBI taxonomy): Eukaryota > Metazoa > Mollusca > Bivalvia > Cardiida > Cardiidae > Serripes > Serripes groenlandicus. The sequence continues at coordinate 34,083,171 of JASEVX010000004.1, forward strand.
GGGCGCCTTGAAATACACACACACAATTGGTCCCGAAAAACATGGTGACCCCTAGCATATAATTGACTTCAAACTGCCCTAACCAATCATGAAATGACCTTAGTCGCTTATGGGCCGCAGATGCTGGCCACTAGGAAATGGTTGAAAACCATTTCCTCCGCCAAATTTAAAATTCCTCGCCCACGAAAGTTTTACGGCAGCAAGGCCCATTCCACTAACAACATAGTCCACGCCTTTCTGACTAAATTTAACCCAACTATATCAGTAATAATTAAGTAAACAGAGTTGTTCTCCATGTAAAAATGCACTTAAACCCTGCCTTATGTTTTCCACAAAAATATAACTACCAGCTTCTGACAGATGGACCCCGTCCGGAGCATACTGGGTTGAATTAAAAGGTAAAAGATTCCTGTGGCGGAGATAAAAACCGTTAATCAGCCGGACATGTTTAACAGCTAAAGAGATCAGCCTCTTCCTAGCAGCCTCTAGCCCTTTGTTACCTGACCATTCCCCTGTAAGGATCTCAGACCATATTATAGTCCTGTTTGGAAAAAAAGCTTTCAAAAACTCTATCAAACGCAAAAAAAATGAATGAAACTTCTTCAATGGTGTGGTGCCTAAATCGTTACCGCCGACATGCAATAGTAAAAAAGGATAGAGGGACCATGATCTTTATCAAGGTAACTAGCTTTGCCTTTGTCTTTTCCAAAGTCAGTCCCCCATATCCTTGCCCTCACAACTCTGCGTCGACTCCCTTTTTCCCTCAAAAAGATTAAGCTTTAAGACACTTACTTTTGTCCTTTCCAAAATAATGGAGATGCCGGTGAAACGTAAGAAAATCCATCTCGTCAAATTTACCGGACTTGTTCGAAAGATTTTAAGGAGGCCGTCAAACAACCCGAGTTGAGTCCCGGTAGCTCAGTCGGTAACGACGCGGGCTGTCGAATCCCGGCTCGGCCAACTTTCTTTCCGACGTTTGACAAAAGTCATTGCGACATGCGTCATTCGTCTTCCACCAATGGGCTTAGTCTATGTGGAAAAGCATTCAGCTGCTTGGAAAGATTGTTGTGTGGAGTACTGGTGTGCGAAAACCAAGAAACACTGGCCGCCGTGATATGACTGAGAAATTGTCGAAAACAGCGTTAAGCCCCAATCAATCAAACAACCCGAGTTATTCAGTAATGGAATAACACTCATTACTTAATTACATACTGTATAACGGTGTACTACAGAAGAACATACGGTACAATGATGTACTACAAAAGTACATACTGTACAACGGTGTATTACCCGGAATTGCACAAGTACACATTGCACAACAGTGTATTACACAAGTACATACGGTACAACGGTTTAATACACAAGTACATTATGTACAACGGTGTACTACAGAAGTACATACTGTACAACGGTGTATTACTTAATTACATACTGTATAACGGTGTACTACAGAAGTACATACGGTACAACGGTGTACTACACAATTACATATTGTCCAACGGTGTATTAACCAGAATTGCACAAGTACTTACTGTACAACAGTGTATATTACACAAGCACATTATGTACAACGGTGTATTACTGAATTAAATACTGTATAAATGTGTACTACAGACGTACATACAGTACAACGGTGTACTACAAAAGTACATACTGTACAACGGTTATTACCCAGAATTGCAAAAGTACATACTGTACAACGGTGTATTACTTAATTGCATACTGTATAACGGTGTACTAAAAAAGAAAAAACGGTACAACGGTGTACTACAAAGTTCATACTGTACAACGCTGTATTACCCATAATTGCACAAGTACATACTGTACAACAGTGTATTACACAAGTACATACGGTACAACGGTGTATTACCGAATTACATACTGTATAACGGTGTACTACATAAGTACATACGTTACAACGGTGTACTATAAAAGTACATACTGTACAACGGTGTATTACCCAAAATTGCACAAGTACATACTGTACAACGGTGTATTACTTAATTACATACTGTATAACGGTGTACTACAGAAGTACATACGGTACAACGGTGTACTATAAAAGTACATACTGTACAACTGTGTATTATCCAAAATAACCCTAACCCTAACCCTGACCCTAAGTACATACTGTTCAACGGTGAATTGCACAAGTACTCACTGTACAACAGTGTATTGCACAAGTACATACGGTATAACGGTGTATTACACAAGTACATTATGTACAACAGACGTACATACTGTACAATGGTGTATTACTGAATTACATACTGTATAACGGTGTACTACAGAAGTAGATACTGTATAACGGTGTACTACAGGTGGCCGTTTCACCAAAGGTCCTCAGGATGGTTTTAGTTAGGACCGGTCCTAACACCAAAGGTAGGACCGTAGACCGTATTATCAAAATTGTCCTAACTAAGACGTCCTAAATATTGGCCCGATTTGGTCCTAACTTTAGGACTGGTCAGGGGCAGTGTTAAGTCGGCTTTTTGGTCGTAAAAATGGTGGCCGATTTTTTGTTTCTCTCGCTTCGAGTATTGTGTTGCCTTTTGCTCGATAGTTATGGATGTTCTTTGAGAAATATGGACTTCAGGGGCGATTTATTGTTGATAAAGTGTAAGACGATGCCTTTTATCCATCCACAAATAATACAAATATTACATAAACTTCATATTTTTTGAGATGCTAAAAAAGGAACAATGTAAGCAGAAACTTGAGTTTCCCTGATATAAACAATTATCAGTCCACAGTGTTTACAAAGTAATCGGAATTCATATAGTAAAAGAAAGGGATTGATAAATAATTTCCCGAATATACACTGAAAATTGTAAAGGAAAAATATCAGAAGAAAAGCTGATTGAAAAGCAATGCTCATTAGCCCTATTATAAAACCTGCGCTCTTGGAAAATTAACCTTAATTAAATAAACTGTAAACAAAGTGCTTTCAAGTTTATTATTATAAGTCGTATATATATATATATATTTGAATCATATAGCGTTCATCTGTATTTAATACATACCACTAAGATTAGTTTTCACGGCTCAAATAACTTGCTTTACATACATGTACAAGCACAATTAAAGAAGTCAAAATTAGTGAAACATCGAAATGAAAACAATTTATAAAGCACTTACATGTATCATTTCAATGTACAATCGGGATTGTTTTGTTTTCGAGCTGAACACAATGTCCAGCATATTCACATGTGCTACACAAACAGATATGTATTAGTTCTTCTACACACCCAAAACTAAATCGTTTACTTGTTTACGATAATGAAAGACGAGTTGCCTAGAAGAAAGTAATAGCTTGCGATGATGATTCACAGGATATGGATCAATGATTTAATCGTTTAGTCTGTTCAAAATACGACTACAAACTTACCTGCCTATTTAACTCAATGGTATACTTGATATTTCTCGTCAGTTTTATGTGCGTGACAACGCGATAAATGTATCCAACATGCAAGTTATCTGTGTAAAAATATTTTACTTTGACAGTTGTCACATGACCGGAGGTTCACAATCTACTCTGCCGTACTGCAATGAACATTGTTACGACCGAAATCGGTATTAGTTAGGACTGGGAGTTAGGACAGTGTTGATACAACGGTCTCATTATTAGTCCTAAGTTCCGTCGTAAGTATCGGTCCTAGTTAGGACGGTCCTAACTAGGACCATATTGATAAAACGGCCCCCAGAAGTACAAACGGTACAACGGTGTACTACTACAAAGTACATACTGTACAACGGTGTATTACCAAGAATAACCCTAATCCTAACCCTAACCCTAAGCACATACTGTAGAACGGTGTATTCCCAAGAATTGCATACAATGCAAGTACATACGGTACAACGATGTATTACACAAGTACAGTATGTACAACAGTGTATTACAGAAGTAATACTGTACAACAGTGTATTACTGAATTACACACTGTATAACGGTGTACTACAGAAGTATATACGTACAACGGTGTTTTACCCAGAATAACCCTAACCCTAAGTACATACTGTATAACGGTGTATTACCCGGAATTGCACAAGTACACACTGAACAACAGTGTATTACACAAGTATATACGGTACAACGGTGTATTACACAAGTACATTATGCACAACGGTTTACTACTGAATTACAAAATGTATAACGGTGTACTACAGAAGGACATACGGTACAACGGTGTACTACAAAAGTACATACTGTATAACGGTGTACTACAGAAGTAAATACTGTATAACGGTGTACTACAGAAGTACATACGGTACAAACGGTGTACTACAAAAGTACATATTGAACAACGTTGTATTATCCAGAATAACCCTAACCCTAACCATAACCCTAAGTACGTACTGTACAACGGTGTATTACCCAGAATTGCACACAAGTACACACTGTACACCAATGTATTACACAAGTACATACTGTACAACGGTGTATTACACAAGTACATTATGTACACCAGTGTACTACATAAGGACATACGGTACAACGGTGTACTACAGAAGTACATACTGAACAACGTTGTATTATCCAGAATAACCCTAACCCTAACCATAACCCTAAGTACGTACTGTACAACGGTGTATTACCCAGAATTGCACACACATACACACTGTACACCAATGTATTACACAAGTACATACTGTACAACGGTGTATTACAAAAGTACATACTGTATAACGGTGTACTACAGAAGTAAATACTGTATAACGGTGTACTACAGAAGTACATACGGTACAAACGGTGTACTACAAAAGTACATATTGAACAACGTTGTATTATCCAGAATAACCCTAACCCTAACCATAACCCTAAGTACGTACTGTACAACGGTGTATTACCCAGAATTGCACACACATACACACTGTACACCAGTGTATTACACAAGTACATACTGTACAACGGTGTATTATCCAGAATAACCCTAACCCTAACCATAACCCTAAGTACGTACTGTACAACGGTGTATTACCCAGAATTGCACACACATACACACTGTACACCAATGTATTACACAAGTACATACTGTACAACGGTGTATTACACAAGTACATTATGTACACCAGTGTACTACATAAGGACATACGGTACAACGGTGTACTACAAAAGTAAATACTGTATAACGGTGTACTACAGAAGTACATACGGTACAAACGGTGTACTACAAAAGTACATATTGAACAACGTTGTATTATCCAGAATAACCCTAACCCTAACCATAACCCTAAGTACGTACTGTACAACGGTGTATTACCCAGAATTGCACACACATACACACTGTACACCAGTGTATTACACAAGTACATACTGTACAACGGTGTATTATCCAGAATAACCCTAACCCTAACCCTAACCCTAAGTACGTACTGTACAACGGTGTATTACCCAGAATTGCACACACATACACACTGTACACCAATGTATTACACAAGTACATACTGTACAACGGTGTATTACACAAGTACATTATGTACAACGGTGTACTACAGCAGTACATACTGTACAACGGTGTACTACAAAAGTAAATACTGTATAACGGTGTACTACAGAAGTACATACGGTACAAACGGTGTACTACAAAAGTACATATTGAACAACGTTGTATTATCCAGAATAACCCTAACCCTAACCATAACCCTAAGTACGTACTGTACAACGGTGTATTACCCAGAATTGCACACACATACACACTGTACACCAGTGTATTACACAAGTACATACTGTACAACGGTGTATTATCCAGAATAACCCTAACCCTAACCCTAACCCTAAGTACGTACTGTACAACGGTGTATTACCCAGAATTGCACACACATACACACTGTACACCAATGTATTACACAAGTACATACTGTACAACGGTGTATTACACAAGTACATTATGTACAACGGTGTACTACAGCAGTACATACTGTACAACGGTGTACTACAAAAGTAAATACTGTACAACGGTGTACTACAAAAGTAAATACTGTATAACGGTGTACTACAGAAGTACATACTGTACAACGGTGTACTACAGCAGTACATACTGTACTACGGTGTATTACTAAATTACATACTGTATACCGGTGTACTACGGAAGTACATACGGTACAACGGTGTACTACAACAGTACATACTGTATAACGGTGTACTACAGAAGTACATACGGTACAACGGTGTACTTCAAAAGTATATACTGTACAACGGTGTATTACCCAGAATAATCTTAACCGCAACCCTAACCCTAAGTACATACTGTACATCGGTATATTAGCCAGAATTGCACCAGTACACACTGTACAACAGTGTTTTACACAAGTACATACGGTACAACGGTGTTTTACTGAATTTCATACTGGATTACTCACCTAATATGATTTGTTTAGTGGTCAGTTAAGCTTAGATAATACAAGAGACTGTATAACGGTGTACTACAGAAGTACATACGGTACAACGGTGTACTACAAGAGTACATACTGTACAACGGTGTATTACCCAGAATAACCCTAACCCTTAGTATATACTGTACAACGGTGTACTACTGAATTACATAATGTATAACGGTGTACTACAGAAGGACATACGGTACAACGGTGTACTACAAAAGTACATACTGTATAACGGTGTACTACATAAGTACATACGGTACAACGGTGTACTACAAAAGTAAATACTGTATAACGGTGTACTTCAGAAGTACATACGGTACAACGGTGTACTACAAAAGTACATATTGAATAACGGTGTATTATCCAGAATAACCCTAACCCTAACCCTAAGTACGTACTCTACAACGGTGTATTACCCAAAATTGTACACACTGTACACCAGTGTATTACACAAGTACATACTGTACAACGGTGTATTACAGAAGTACATTATGTACAACGGTGTACTACAGCAGTACATACTGTACAACGGTGTGCTACAAAAGTAAATACTGTATAACGGTGTACTACAGAAGTACATACGGTACAACGGTGTACTACAGAAGTACATACGGTACAACGGTGTACTACAGAAGTACATACGGTACAACGGTGTACTACAGAAGTACATATTGAACAACGTTGTATTATCCAGAATAACCCTAACCCTAACCATAACCCTAAGTACGTACTGTACAACGGTGTATTACCCAGAATTGCACACAAGTACACACTGTACACCAGTGTATTACACAAGTACATACTGTACAACGGTGTATTACACAAGTACATTATGTACACCAGTGTACTACATAAGGACATACGGTACAACGGTGTACTACAACAGTACATACTGTATAACGGTGTACTACATAAGTACATACGGTACAACGGTGTACTACAAAAGTATATGCTGTACAGCGGTGTATTACCCAGAATAATCTTAACCGCAACACTAACCCTAAGTACATACTGTACATCGGTATATTAGCCAGAATTGCACCAGTACACACTGTACAACAGTGTTTTACACAAGTACATACGGTACAACGGTGTTTTACTGAATGTCATACTGGATCACTCACCTAATATGATTTGTTTAGTGGTCAGTTAAGCTTAGATAATACAAGAGACTGTATAACGGTGTACTACAGAAGTACATACGGTACAACGGTGTACTACAAGAGTACATACTGTACAACGGTGTATTACCCAGAATAACCCTAACCTTAGTAAATACTGTACAACGGTGTATTACACAAAATTTCACAAGAACACACTGTACAACAGTGTATTACACAAGTACATACGGTACAACGGTGTATTACACATGTACATTATGTACAATGTGTACTACAGAAGTACATACATCACAACGGTGTAATATCCAGAATAACCCTTACCCTAACCCTAACCCTAAGTACATACTGTACAATGGTGTATTACCCAGAAATGCACAAGTACACAGTGTACAACAGTGTATTACACAAGTACATACGGTACAACGTTGTATTACACAAGTACATTATGTACAACGCTGTACTACAGAAGTACATACTGTACAACGGTGTTTTACTGAATTACACACTATATAACGGCGTACTACAGACGTACATACAGTACAACGGTGTACTACAAAAGTACATATTGTATAACGGTGTACTACAGAAGTACATATGGTACAACGGTGTACGACAAAAGTACATACTGTACAACGGTGTATTACCCATAATAACCATAACCCTAACCCTAAGTACAAACTGTACAAGTGCACACTATACAACTGTGTACTGCACAATTACATAAGGTACAACGGTGTATTACACAAGTACATTATGTACAACGGTGTAATACAGAAGTACATACTGTAGAACGGTGAATACTGAAATTCATACTGTATAACGGTGTACTACAGAAGTACATACGGTACAACGGTGTACTACAAAAGGACATACTGTACAACGGTGTATTACCCAGAATAACACTAACCCTAACCCTAAGTACATACTGCTCAACGGTGTATTACCAAGAATTGCACAAGTACACACTGTACAACAACAGTGTATTACACAAGTACATACGGTACAACGGTGTATTACACAAGTACATTATGCACAACGGTTTACTACTGAATTACATAATGTATAACGGTGTACTACAGAAGGACATACGGTACAACGGTGTACTTCAAAAGTACATACTGTATAACGGTGTACTACAGAAGTACATACGGTACAACGGCGTACTATGAAAGTACATACTGTACAACAGTGTATTACCAAGTATAACCCTAACCCCAACCTAAGTACATACTGTACAACGATGTATTACCCAGAATTGCACAAGTACACACTGTACAAATGTGTACTACACAAGTACATACGTTACAACGGTGTAATACACTAGTACATTTTGTGCAACGGGTACTACAGAAGTACATTCCGGTGTATTATTGTATTACATACTGTATAAAGGTGAACTACAACAATCCATATGGTACAACGGTGTATTACAACAGTACATACTGTATCACGGTGTACTACAGAAGTACATACGGTACAACGGTGTACTACAAAAGAACATACTGTACAACGGTGTATCACCCAGAATAACCATTACCCTAACCCTAAGTACAAACTGTACAAGTGCACACTATACAACTAGGCATTTTGACTAAATGGGGAATCGGGGATAGGGAAGACCGCCCACTTTTGATCACATGACACAAAATATTCTATATTTGGAAATTAATGTGATATAGACTGAAAGGCACAACTAACCCGCCGCCACCTTAGGTTGTATCAAATATCTTAAAAAGTATCAGAGCAATTGCCATCAAATTTGGTATGTTGCTAGAACAATCGTTTATCATAATAATGACAAAATATGTATAGGGTTAGAGTAAAAGCACTTTAACGTGATGATAAAGTGATCATGATCAAATGGTGGAAGGGGGGCAAGGATATCATGTGCCTATGTCACGTGGTGATGGTAGCTATATATTTAGCAGTACAGTAATAGTATTGAACTGGAAGACGATTTGATTGGCTGGTGCTGTCACTTGATATATTTGTTAATTTGAATTGCACACGACACTGCATCATTTGGTATCGGAAGGTCAAGACGATTTGATCGGCTGGTGCTATCACGTGGTATATTTTTGAATTTGAATTGCACACGGCACTGCATCATTTGGTATTGAAAGGTCAAGACGATTTGATTGGCTGGTGCTATCACGTGATATATTTTTGAATTTGAATTGCACACGGCACTGCATCATTTGGTATTGGCAATCTTGCTTGTTTAGCTCGGAATGTGTTTAACACGTTTTCTTCTTTTAATGATCAGTGATCTGTATCGTACAGCGAAAATTTGATCGTTACCGAAATTTTATCTTGCTTTTCTACAGACTTTGATATCTAAAGATTTGACGTTGAAGAGTTAACCCTGTACCCCAACCCTAACTAAGGTAACCCCATACCCCACCTGTCCATAATCAAACGACAAACAAGTAGTATCTTACCTGTTAGTTCTCCAGTAATTAATAATTAAATTATATCTAGACACACTAAACGAAAACACGTCTGAACACTTCGACGGTTAATAGAGAACTGAGTCGAATGATATGTTAACCCAGTGTAAGGGTTGTTACTTAATATTCATATTCAAATTAAAGAATTAGCCAAATCTTGGTTTAGGGTTAAGTGGGTTAACCCACATAACCCTAACACACATAACCCTAACCCACATAACCCTAACCCACATAACCCTTACCCACCTAAACCTAACCGTACCTAACCTTAACCCACCTAAGAAGCCGTCTAAGGTGTCGATTAAGCTCTTCCTATACAAATTCAATGGGATTTACATACGGACTTTACACAATCGTATTTTCTGAGGACGCATGACATCGGGTATACTGTACAGCTCAGTATTGATATGAATGCATAATACAATAATGTTATCATTGAGATTTATGAAAAATCTATTCATGGTCAAGTTACCGATAGCGTAAGATAACGTCTTGACGTCTTTCATGTAATAAACTATCTAATATTAAATGTTCTAATGTGGTTAAAACTATGAATAAAATCAGCTTGAAAAATGTTTATAAATAGAATTCAAAAACTTTTAATTTTAATAATGTTTTTAACTACTCGACTAATTGACGTCTCCATTAGTTTCAATCTCTGTCGGCTACCGCCATAGGACCAATCATTTATTATAAATGCTGTGTTTTTCAAAAATCTCTTGGGATAGCCGTAATCATTTGTTTGCGTTGCACGTGCAACACCGTTGTACAGTATGTACTTTTGTAGTACACCGTCGTACCGTATGTACTTCTGTAGTACACCGTTATACAGTATGTAATTCAGTAATACATGTACATCGTTGTACAGTATGTCCTTCTGTAGAACACCGTTGTTCATAATGTAATTGTGTAATACACCGTTGTAGCGTATGTACTTGTGTAATACACTGTTGTACAGTATGTACTTCTGTAGTACACCGTTGTACATAATGTACTTTTGTAATACACCGTTGTAGCGTATGTACTTGTGTAATACACTGTTGTACAGTGTGTACTTGTGTATTTCTGGGTAATTCACCGTTGTACATTATGTACTTAGGGTAAGGGTTATTCTGGGTAATACACCGTTGTACAGTATGTACTTTTGGAGAACACCGTTGTACCGTATGTACTTCTGTAGTACACCGTTATACATTATGTACTTTTGTAGTACACCGCTGTACCTTATGTACTTATGTAGTACACCTTTATACAGTATGTAATGCAGTAATACACCGTTGTACAGTATGTACGTCTGTAGTACACCGTTATACAGTATGTAATTCAGTAATACACCGTTGTTCAGTATGTACTTCTGTAGTACACCGTTGTACATAATGTACTTGTGTAATACACCGTTGTACCATATGTACTTGTGTAATACACTGTTGCACAGGTGTACTTGTTTAATTATGAGTAATACACCGTTGTACAGTATGTACTTCTGTAGTTCACCGTTATACAGTATGCAATTAAGTAATACACCGTTGTACAGTATGTACCTCTGTAGTACACCGTTGTACGTAATGTAATTGTGTAAAACACCGTTGTACCGTATGCACTTGTGTAATGTACTTGTGTAATTCTGTGTAATACACCGTTGTACAGTATGTACTTAGGGTTAGGGTTAGGGTTATTCTGGGTAATACACCGTTATACAGTATGTGCTTTTGTAGTACGTCGTTGTACCGTATATACTTCTGTATTACACCGTTATACAGTATGTACTTTTGTAGTACACCGTTGTACCGTATGTATTTCGGTAGTACACCGTTATACAGTATGTAATTCAGTAATACGCTTTTGTACAGTATGTACTTCTGTAGTACACCGTTGTACATAATGTTCTTGTGTAATACACCGTTGTACTGTATGTATTTAAGTAATACACTGTTGTACTGTGCGTACTTGTGCAATTATGGGTAGTACACCGTTGTACAGTATGTTAGGGTTAGGGTTAGACTTTTGTAGTACACCGTTGTACCGTATGTACTTCTGTAGTACACCGTTATACAGTTTGTACTTTTGTAGACACCGTTGTACCGTATATACTTCTGTAGTACATCGTAATACATTATGTAATTCAGTAATACACCATTGTACAGAATGTACTTATGTAGTACAACGTTGTCCATAATGTACTTGTGCAATACACCGTTGTACCGTATGTACTTGTGTAAAACACTATTGTACAGTGTGTACATGTGGAATTCTGGGTAATACACCTTTGTACACCGTTGTACCGTATGTACTTCTGTAGTAAACCGTAATACAGTATGTACATTTGAAGTACACCGTTGTACCATATGTACTTCTGTAGTACACCATTATACAGTATTTAATTCAGTAATACACCGTTTTACCGTATGTACTTCTGTAGTACACATTGTACATCATGTACCTGTGTAATGCACCGTTGTAACGTATGTAATTGTGTAATACACTGATGTACAGTGTGTATTTGTGAAATTCTGGGTAATACACCGTTGTTCAGTATGTACTTAGGGTTAGGGTTAGGTTAGGGTTAGGTTAAGATTATTATGGGTAATACACCGTTGTACGGTATTTGCTTTTGTAGTGCACCATTGTACTGTATGTACTTCTGTAGTAAACCGTTATACAGTATGTACTGTTGTAGTACACCGTTATACCGTATGTACCTCTGTAGTACACCATTGTACATACTGTACTTGTGTAATACACCGTTGTACCGTATGTACTTGTCTAATACTCTGTTGTACAGTGTGTACTTGTGCACTTTTGGGTAATACACCGTTGTACTGTATGTACTTCTGTAGTACACCATTTTACACCATGTACCTGTGTAATACACCGTTGTAAGGTATGTAATTGTGTAATACACTGTTGTACAGTGTGTATTTGTGAAATTCTGGGTAATACACCGTTGTACAGTGTGAACTTAGGGTTAGGGTGAGGGTTAAGGTTATTCTAGGTAATACACCGTTGTACAGTATTTTCTTTTGTAGTACACCGTTGTACCGTATTTACTTCTGTAGTACACCGTTATACAGTATGTAAATCAGTAATACACCATTGTACAATATGTACTTCTGAAGTACACCGTTGTCCATAATGTACTTGTGTAATACACCGTTGTACCGTATGTACTTGTGTAATACACTATTGTACAGTGTGTACTTGTGAAATTCTGGGTAATACACCTTTGTACAGTATGTACTTTTTTAGTACACCGTTGTACCGTATGTACTTATGTGGTAAACCGTTATACAGTATGTACATTTGAAGTACACCGTTGTACTATATGTACTTCTGTAGTACACCGTTATACAGTATTTAATTCAGTAATACACCGTTGTACCGTTTGTACTTCTGTAGTACACCGTTGTACATTATGTACTTGTGTAATACACCGTTGTATTGCATGTACTTGTGTAATACACTGTTGTACAGTGTGTACTTGTGCAATTCAGGGTAATACACCGTTGTACAGTATGTACTTTTTGTAGTACAACGTTGTACCTTATGTACTTCTGTAGTAAACCGTTGTACCTTATGTACTTCTGTAGTAAACCGTTATACAGTATGTACTTTTGTAGTACAGTTGTTCCGTATGTACTTCTGTAGTACACCGTTGTACATAATGTACTTGTGTAATACACCGTTGTACCGTATGTACTTGTATAAGACACTGTTGTACAGTGTGTACTTGTGCAATTCTGGGTAAGGGTTATTCTGGGTAATACACCGTTGTACAGTATGTTATTTTGTAGTACACCGTTGTACCTTATGTACTTCTGTAGTAAACCGTTATACAGTATGTACTTTTGTAGTACACCGTTTTTCCGTATGTACTTCTGTAGTACACCGTTGTACATAATGTACTTGTGTAATACACCGTTGTACCGTATGTACTTGTGTAATACACTGTTGTACAGTGTGTACTTGTGCAATTCTGGGTAATACATCGTTGTACAGTATGTACTTAGGGTTAGGGTGAGGGTTAGGGTTATTCTGGGTAATACACCATTGTACATTATTTACTTCTGTAGTACACCGTTGTACCGTATGTACTTCTGTGGTACACCGCTATACAGTATGTACTGTTGAAGTACACCATTGTACCGTAGTTACTTCTGTAGTACGCCGTTATACAGTACGTAATACAATGAAACACCGTTGTACAGAATATACTTCTGTAGTACACCGTTGTACATGATGTACATAATATATTTGAGTAATACACCGTTGTACCGTACGTACTTTTGTAATACACTGTTGTTCAGTGTGTACTTGTGCAATTGTGGGTAATACAAAGTTGTACAGTTAGTGTTAGGGTTAGGGATTATTAACTTGTGTAATACACCGTTGAACCGTATATACTTGTGTAATAAACTGTTATACTGTCTGTACTTGTGCAATTCTGGATAATACAGCGTTGTACAGTTTGTACTTAGGGTTAGGGTAATTCTGGGTAATACACCGTTTTACAGTATGTACCTTTGTAGTACACCTTTGTATCGTATGTACTTCTGTAGTACACCGTTATACAGTATGTACTTTTGCAGTACACCGTTGTACCGTTTGTACTTCTGTAGTACACCGTTATACATAATATACTTGTATAATACACCGTTGTACTGTATGTACTTGTGAAATACACTGTTATACAGTGTGTACTTGTTCAATTCTGGGTAATACACCGTTGTACAGTATGTACTTAGGGTTAGGGTGAGGGTTAGGGTTATTCTTGGTAATACACCGTTGTACAGTATTTACTTTTGCAGTACACCGTTGTACCGTATGTACGTCTGTAGTACACCGTTATACAGTATGTACAGTTGTAGTACACGGTTGTACCGTATGTACGTCTGTAGTACACCGTTATACAGTATGTACTGTTGTAGTACACCGTTGTACACCATTACACAAGGTTTCAACAAGGAATTACACCATTACACACTGTTTCAACGGGGAATTACACACTTACACACGGTACCGCGTTGCCTTACACAGGTACATACGGTACCACGATGCGGTACACGGGTACACTCGGTACCGCGTTGCACTACACAGGTACATCCTCTACAGCGGTTTATTACAACATTACACACGGTTTCAACGTGGAATTACACACATACACAGGGTACCGCGTTGCACTACACAGGTGCATACGGTACCACGATGCGGTACACGGGTACACTCGATAACGCGGTGCACTACACAGGTACACCCTCTACAACGGTGTATTACATCATTACACACAGTTTAAACGGGGAATTATTCCATAAAACACGGTTTTAACGGGGAATTACACCATTACACACGGTTTCAACAGGGAGTTACACCATTACACACGGTTTCAACAGGGAATTACACACTTACACAAGGTACCGCGTTGCACTACACAGGTACATACGGTACCACGATGCGGTACACGAATAAACTAGGAACCGCGGTGCCCTATACAGGTACATCCTCTAAAGCGGTGTATTACACCATTCTTCAACGGTGTATTACACCATTACACACGGTTTCAACGGGGAATTACACACTTACACACGGTACCGCGTTGCACTACACAGTCACTTACGGTACCACGATGCGGTACATGGGTACTCTCGGTACCGCGGTGCACTACACAGGTACGTCCTCTACAACGGTGTATTAAACCATTACACCATTACACACGGTTTCAACGGGGAATTACAAACTTAAACACGGTTCCGCGGTGCCCTACACAGGTACATCCTCTACAACGGTATATTACACCATTACACACGGTTTCAACGGGGAATTACACTATTAAACATGGCTTCAACGGAGAATTACACACTTACACACGTTACCGCGTTGCACTACACAGGTACATACGGTACCACGTTGCGGTACACGGGTAAACACGGTACCGCGGGGGGAATTACATACTTACACACGGTATCGCGTTGCAGTACACAGGTACATCCTCTACAACGGTATATTACACCATTACACACGGTTTCAGCGGGGAATTACACCATTACACACGGTTTCAACAGGGAGTTACACCATTACACACGGTTTCAATGGGGGAATTACACACTTACACACGGTACCGCGTTGCACTACACAGGTACATACGGTACCACGATGCGGTACACGGGTACACTCGATACCACGGTGCACTACACAGGTACATACTCTAATATATCTATAGGTACTACCTATTTACGAAAAAACGCAAGATAATTTTAAACAAAAATTAAAGAACATACTTTGGCCATACAAAAAGGATTTATAAGTAATTGACTAGACAATAATAATGTTAATGTCATGTTTCTTGCATTATCAAAACATATTTGGAATTCGTATTGCTGCCGTCTATTATTACGAACAGAAAATAATAAAGTAAAAACTTTCAGAAAATCAAGGAATACATTTATAATGAACGAGGTTAAAACATGAGGGCCAAGATGATCCTTAATCGATCACCTGCATTATGGTAAAGAAGCAAATAGATCAGCCCTTTTCTGATGCCATCTGGCGACTACCTTTTTCAACCAGTCAATATGACTGGAACAAATTATGTAAGGGGTCACATTTCTGCTAAACCCTTTCCCTATTAGAGACAGTTTCTGAGGCCTATGCAACAGACGATTTAGGAAAAGATTGTCACCAAAAGAACAATTGCTCCTTATGAGAAAGTTATCCTTTTGCCACAATGTTTGATAAATAATTATACTTTGACTGAGTGTGGCAATAGCTAATGTATAGGAATTTGGGGTATTTCATGTTGATACCACTTTTTTTGCGGGAAACGACGTCGCTCCATTGACGTTACGCCAAGATGAAGTGTAACGGAAATGACGTCACGTCCTTCTTTGGCTACGATACAGTCAAAATTTAGGTTCGGGCGTAGAAGGCTAATGCTGTCGTTTTTTTTACGAACGGGAAAACATATTTCTTACAGATTTCCATTTAGTTTTAACTTTTCGTACAAATGTTTATTCCCACATAACACAGCATTTTAATGATCTTAAATATCTATTTAAAAAAAAAATGATTAAAAAGACGACAATAATTTTCAATCCGTGTTTTTCCGCTCATTTTATACATACCCAAAATACCGATTTAAAAAAAATGATTAAAAAGACGACAATAATTTTCAATCCGTGTTTTTCTGCTCATTTTATACATACCCAAAATACCGATTTAAAAAAAAAATGATTAAAAAGACGACAATAATTTTCAATCTGTGTTTTACGTCTGCCTTTTATACATATCCAAAATGGCGGCCCCCATGGATTTTTCAAGTTTCATTTCAGAAAGCTTCATGGGTTATTGAAAAAAAAAAAAAAAAAAAAAAATCTCACACCCGTTAACTATAAGCGAAAAAACCCATTCATGGTTTTTTTTCGTATTACGGTGTATTACACCATTACACACGGTTTCAACGGGGTATTACACACTTACACACAGTATCGCGTTGCACTACACAGGGACATGCTCTACTACGGTATATTACACCATTACACACTGTTTCAGCGGGGAATTACACCATTACACACGGTTTGAACGGGGAATTGAACTATTACACACGGTTTCAAGGGGGAATTACACACTTACACACGGTACCCGCGTTGCACTACACAGGTACGTACAGTATCACGACGCGGTACACGGGTACACTCGGTCCCGCGGTGCACTACACAGGTACATCCTCTAGTGTGTAGTGCAACGCGGTACCGAGTGTAAGTGTGTAATTCCCCGTTGAAACCGTGTGTAATGGTGTAATTCAACGTTGAAACCGTGTGTTATGTTGTAATTCCCCGTTGAAACCGTGTGTAATGGTGTAATACACCGTTATAGAGGATGGACCTGTGTAGTGCACCGCGGTACCGAGTGTACCCGTGTACCGCATCCTGGTACCGTATGTACCTGTGTAGTGCACCGCGGTACCGTGTGTAAGTGTGTAATTCCACGTTGAAACCGTGTGTAAGTGTGTAATTCCCGATTGAATCCGTGTGTAATGGTGTAATTCCCTGTTGAAACCGTGTGTAATGGTGTAATACACCGTTGTAGAGGATGTATCTGTGTATTGCACCGCGATACCGAGTGTACCCGTGTACCGCATCGTGGTACCGTATGTACCTGTGTAGTGCAACGTGGTACCGTGTATAAGTCTGTAATTCCCCATTCAAAACATGTGTAATGGTGTAATTCCCCGTTGAAACCGTGTGTAATGGTGTAATTCCCCATTGAAACCGTGTGTAAAGGTGTAATACACCGTTGTAGATGATGTTCCTGTGTAGTGCACCGCGGTACCGAATGTACCCGTGTACCGCATCGAAGTACCGTATGTACCTGTGTAGTGCTACGCGGTACCGTGTGTAAGTGTGTAATTCCCCGTTGAAACCGTGTGTAATGGTGTAATTCCCCGTTGAAACTGTGTGTAATGGTGTAATACACCGTTGTAGAGGATGTACCCGTGTAGCGCACCGCGGTACTGAGTGTACCCGTGTACCTGATCGTGTTACCGTATGTACCTGTGTAGTGCAACGCGGTACCGTGTGTAAGTGTTTAATTCCCCGTTGAAACCGTGTGGAATGATGTAATTCCCCGTTAAAACCGTGTGTAATGGTGTAATACACCGTTGTAGAGGATGTACCTGTGTAGTTCATTGGGGTACTGAGTGTACCCTTGTACCGCATCGTGGTACCGTATGTACCTGTGTAGTGCAACGCGGTACCGTGTGTAAGTGTGTAATTCCCCGTTGAAACCATGTGTAATGGTGTAATTCCCCGTTGAAACCGTGTGTAATTGTGTAATACACCGTTGTAGAGGATGTATCTGTGTAGTGCACCGCAGTACCGAGTGTACCCGCGTACCGCATCGTGGTACCGTATGTACCTGTGTAGTGCAACGCGGAACCGTGTTTAAGTTTGTACTTCCCCGTTGAAACCGTGTGTAATGGTGTAATGGTTTAATACACCGTTGTAGAGGACGTACCTGTGTAGTGCACCGCGGTACCGAGAGTACCCGTGTACCGCATCGTGGTACCGTATGTACCTGTGTAGTGCAACGCGGTTCCGTGTGTAAGTGTGTAATTCCCCGTTGAAACCGTGTGTAATGGTGTAATACACCGTTGTAGAGGATGAACCTGTGTAGTGGACCGCGGTACCGAGTGTAACCGTTTACCGCATCGTGGTACCGTATGTACCTGTGTAGTGCTACGCGGTACCGTGTGTGTGTAAGTGCGTAATTCCTCGTTGAAACCGTGTGTAATGGTGTAATACACCGTTGTAGAGGATGTAACTGTGTAGTGCACCGCGGTACCAAGTGTAACCGTTTACCGCATCGAAGTACCGTATGTACCTGTGTAGTGCTACGCGGTACCGTGTGTAAGTGTGTAATTCCCCGTTGAAACCGTGTGTAATGGTGTAATTCCCCGTTGAAACTGTGTGTAATGGTGTAATACACCGTTGTAGAGGATGTACCCGTGTAGCGCACCGCGGTACTGAGTGTACCCGTGTACCTGATCGTGTTACCGTATGTACCTGTGTAGTGCAACGCGGTACCGTGTGTAAGTGTGTAATTCCCCGTTGAAACCGTGTGTAATGGTGTAATTCCCCGTTGAAACCGTGTGTAATGGTGTAATACACCGTTGTAGAGGATGTACCTGTGTAGTTCACCGCAGTACCGAGTATACCCGTGTACCGCATCGTGGTACCGTTTGTACCTGTGTAGTGCACCGCAGTACCGTTGGTAAGTGTGTAATTCCCCGTTGAAACCGTGTGTAATGGTGTAATTCCCCGTTGAAACTGTGTGTAATGGTGTAATACACCGTTGTAGAGGATGTACCCGTGTAGCGCACCGCGGTACTGAGTGTACCCGTGTACCTGATCGTGTTACCGTATGTACCTGTGTAGTGCAACGCGGTACCGTGTGTAAGTGTGTAATTCCCCGTTGAAACCGTGTGTAATGGTGTAATTCCCCGTTGAAACTGTGTGTAATGGTGTAATACACCGTTGTAGAGGATGTACCCGTGTAGCGCACCGCGGTACTGAGTGTACCCGTGTACCTGATCGTGTTACCGTATGTACCTGTGTAGTGCAACGCGGTACCGTGTGTAAGTGTGTAATTCCCCGTTGAAACCGTGTGTAATGGTGTAATTCCCCGTTGAAACCGTGTGTAATGGTGTAATACACCGTTGTAGAGGATGTACCTGTGTAGTTCACCGCAGTACCGAGTATACCCGTGTACCGCATCGTGGTACCGTTTGTACCTGTGTAGTGCACCGCAGTACCGTTGGTAAGTGTGTAATTCCCCGTTGAAACCGTGTGTAATGGTGTAATTCCCTGTTGAAAACGTGTGTAATGGTGTAATACACCGTTGTAGAGGATGTACCTGTGTAGTGCACCGCGGTACCGAGTGTACCTGTGTACCGCATCGTGATAGCGTATGTACCTGTGTAGTGCAACGCGGTACCGAGTGTACCTGTGTACCGCATCGTGATAGCGTATGTACCTGTGTAGTGCAACGCGGTACCGTGTGTAAGTTTGTAATTCTCCGTTGAAACCGTGTGTAATGGTGTAAATCCCCGTTGAAACCGTGTGTCATGGTGTAATACACCGTTGTAGAGGATGTACCTGTGTAGTATACCGCAGTACCGAGTTTACACGTGTACCGCATCGTGGTACCGTATGTACCTGTGTAGTGCAACGCGGTACCGTGTGTAAGTGTGTAATTCCCCGTTGAAATCGTGTGTAATGCTGTAGTTCCCCGTTGAAACCGTGTGTAATAGTGTAATACACAGTTGTAGAGGATGTACCTGTGTAGTGCACCGCAGTACCGAGTGTACACGTGTACCGCATCGTTGTAGCGTATGTACCTGTGTAGTGCAACGCGGTATCGTGTGTAAGTTGTAATTCCACTTTGAAACCGTGTGTAATGGTGTAATTCCCCGTTAAAACCGTGTGCAATGGTATAATACACCGTTGTAGAGATGTACCTCTGTAGTGCACCGCGAAACCGAGTGTTCCCGTGTACCGCATCGTCGTACCATATGTACCTGTGTAGTGCAACGCGGTACCGTGTGTAAGTGTGTAATTCCCTGTTAAAACCCTGTGTAATGGTGTAATTCCCTGTTAAAACTGTGTAATGATGTAATACTCCGTTGTAGAGGATGTACCTGTGTAGTTCACCGCGGTACCGAGTGTACCCGTGTACCGCATCATGGTACCGTATGTACGTGTGTAGTGAAACGCGGTACCGTCTGCAAGTGTGTAATTCCTCATTGAAACCGTGTGTCATGGTTTAATACACCTGTGTAGTGCACCGCGGTACCGAGTGTACCCGTGTATCGCATCGTGGTACCCTATGTACCTGTGTAGTGCAACGCGGTACGGTGTGTAAGTGTGTAATTCCCCGTTGAAACCGTGTGTAATGGTGTAATTCCCCGTTGAAACCGTGTGTAATGGTGTAATACACCGTTGTAGAGGATGTACCTGTGTAGTGCACCGCGGTACCGAGTGTACCTGTGTACTGCATCGTGATAGCGTATGTACCTGTGTAGTGCAACGCGGTACCGAGTGTACCTGTGTACCGCATCGTGATAGCGTATGTACCTGTGTAGTGCAACGCGGTACCGTGTGTAAGTTTGTAATTCTCCGTTGAAACCGTGTGTAATGGTGTAATTCCCCGTTGAAACCGTGTGTCATGGTGTAATACACCGTTGTAGAGGATGTACCTGTGTAGTATACCGCAGTACCGAGTGTACACGTGTACCGCATCGTGGTACCGTATGTACCTGTGTAGTGCAACGCGGTACCGTGTGTAAGTGTGTAATTCCCCGTTGAAACCGTGTGTAATGCTGTAGTTCCCCGTTGAAACCGTGTGTAATAGTGTAATACACCGTTGTAGAGGATGTACCTCTGTAGTGCACCGCAGTACCGAGTGTACACGTGTACCGCATCGTTGTACCGTATGTACCTGTGTAGTGCAACGCGGTATCGTGTGTAAGTTGTAATTCCACTTTGAAACCGTGTGTAATGGTGTAATGCCCCGTTAAAACCGTGTGCAATGGTATAATACACCGTTGTAGAGATGTACCTCTGTAGTGCACCGCGAAACCGAGTGTTCCCGTGTACCGCATCGTCGTACCATATGTACCTGTGTAGTGCAACGCGGTACCGTGTGTAAGTGTGTAATTCCCTGTTAAAACCCTGTGTAATGGTGTAATTCCCTGTTAAAACTGTGTAATGATGTAATACTCCGTTGTAGAGGATGTACCTGTGTAGTTCACCGCGGTACCGAGTGTACCCGTGTATCGCATCGTGGTACCCTATGTACCTGTGTAGTGCAACGCGGTACGGTGTGTAAGTGTGTAATTCCCCGTTGAAACCGTGTGTAATGGTGTAATTCCGCGTTTAAACCGTGTGTTATGGTTCAAAACACCGTTGTAGATGATGTACCTGTGTAGTGCACCGCGGTACCGAGTGTACCCGAGTACCGCATCGTGGTACCGTGTGTACCTGCGTAGTGCTATGCGGTACCGTGTGTAAGTGTGTAATTCCCCGTTGAAACCATGTGTAATGGTGTAGTTCCCCGTTGAAACCGTGTGTAATGGTGTAATACACCGTTGTAGAGGATGTACCTGTGTAGTGCACCGCAGTACCGAGTGTACACGTGTACCGCATCGTTGTATCGTATGTACCTGTGTAGTGCAACGCGGTATCGTGTGTAAGTTGTAATTCCACTTTGAAACCGTGTGTAATGGTGTAATTCCCCGTTAAAACCGTGTGCAATGGTATAATACACCGTTGTAGAGGATGTACCTCTGTAGTGCACCGCGGAACCGAGTGTTCCCGTGTACCGCATCGTCGTACCATGTGTACCTGTGTAGTGCAACGCGGTACCGTGTGTAAGTGTGTAATTCCCTGTTAAAACCCTGTGTAATGGTGTAATTCCCCGTTAAAACTGTGTAATGATGTAATACTCCGTTATAGATGATGTACCTGTGTAGTGCAACGCGGTACCGTCTGCAAGTGTGTAATTCCCCATTGAAACCGTGTGTCATGGTGTAATACACCTGTGTAGAGGATGTGCCTGTGTAGTGCACCGCGGTACCGAGTGTACCCGTGTATCGCATCGTGGTACCCTATGTACCTGTGTAGTGCAACGCGGTACCGTGTGTAAGTGTGTAATTCCCTGTTAAAACCCTGTGTAATGGTGTAATTCCCCGTTAAAACTGTGTAATGATGTAATACTCTGTTGTAGAGGATGTACCTGTGTAGTGCACCGCAGTACCGAGTGTACACGTGTACCGCATCGTTGTACCGTATGTACCTGTGTAGTGCAACGCGGTATCGTGTGTAAGTTGTAATTCCACTTTGAAACCGTGTGTAATGGTGTAATTCCCCGTTAAAACCGTGTGCAATGGTATAATACACCGTTGTAGAGATGTACCTCTGTAGTGCACCGCGAAACCGAGTGTTCCCGTGTACCGCATCGTCGTA